>LBNU01014335.1:1314-18740 GCA_014162995.1 Artemisia annua | reverse complement strand
ATAAACTTTAAATGATATGCATTATCTTCTCCTAATATTACTCATGCATATCCTAACTACATTACATAATACGTGGTTTAACTATATCCGCAGAAACTAAATATGCTGAAACTATGTCTTCAGCAGTATCACATCTTCAGCAGAATCTGTGTCTTCAGCAGATTCCTTCAGTAGTAACCATCAGTAGAATTCTCACTTAGCAGAATTCCCAACAATCCTCCCCTAATCTTGACTTTGACAGGGTTAAGTTCAAGATTCCTTGATAGATCATTAATTACAATAATGTAAAGAGGATTGTCTTAAAACATCAGCAGCAAAGAACCAAAAAGATGACATATCTATGATGAATAAGCTTGAAACACCATTTCTTTGCAGCAACATATGACATTAGATACATCAAAACAAATAAGTTTCATACTATTCTCATCACATCCAGGTGTGTTAACTCCTGTGAGAGGTGAATCATTGAAAATAATGGATTTGATGTGTCTTTACCAATAGCCATCACTACTGGAGTAGCCAAATGTTTGAGTTCGAAAACCATGGTACACTGATAACCATATAATTTTTAGTAAATCATCAACTATAAACGGATTTGAGTTGTCTTTACCTGTAGCCGTTTGCTCAGGACTAGCCAATTCTTAAAGGAAATATCCTTGGTGAATTGAAAACCAATATGGATTACCACTGCCTTTACCACAAGCCATATACTTATGGGCTAGTCAATTCTTTGGATTTTCACAGAATATGATCCATGGTGAATTGATGACCATTTCAACTCTCAGCAATGAAGCATGGGTGAGTTGAGTACCCTATGATTTTTGGCAAATCATTAAAACCATCAACAGATTTGATGTGTCTTTACCAAAGCTGTACCCTTTGGACTAGCCAACTCTTTGATGGACACAAGTCACATCTGGTGAGTTGATAACCATCAACAGAGTTACTATACAACAAACCTGCAAACAGTTAGTACAAAAAGCTAAGAACTATCTCTCTTTTTTTTCTTTTTTTTTTACTAAGAAATAAACAACAAATAATACCATAATNTCAACAGATTTGATGTGTCTTTACCAAAGCTGTACCCTTTGGACTAGCCAACTCTTTGATGGACACAAGTCACATCTGGTGAGTTGATAACCATCAACAGAGTTACTATACAACAAACCTGCAAACAGTTAGTACAAAAAGCTAAGAACTATCTCTCTTTTTTTTCTTTTTTTTTTACTAAGAAATAAACAACAAATAATACCATAATCAAGTAGAAGCCTGAGGTTGTAGAAGCTGAGACTTGATTAATCCAACCGATTGTTCTGCATGTGTGAGATCATTGGACACTGGATTAGGAGAAACCTCCAACTTCCTTCTCAGCAATCTTATCAGCAGTTTAGATGACAATGGATACTGCTGATCAGAGAACATACAAACTCTCATCCCACACTTGGACTCCACAACATGTACATTTGGTGAAGGATATAATCTCCATGTATCAACCTTCCATTTATGAGAATTCTTCCAAATAGAATACCCTGTACTATTAGGAGACTTAGAATCAAAAAGAACTTGCAGATCCCCCAATAAGTACAACCCTGCCCCTTGTGGTTTATGACTTGCATAATAATGTGTCACATAGGCATACAGAGTGTTCAGGTCTTGTCTATCCATCAAATGTAGTATATCCTTCAAGAAAGTAAACTCTATAGAAGATCCATCCATTCTATAGATTGTGTTGATCTGACCATCAGTCACCTTCCAATCTTTCAACACACTATAAGAATCTTCTGGAAAAGTTGTAGGAGAACCCTTCTTGATAAAGGTAGCATTGTCAGCCTGTAGATCCACATGTTTAGAGGATCTCTCCTTCTTAGCAGTCTTCTTCTTGGATATCCTTAGAGATCTTCTAATAGCAACATGTTTTTTGTGGGACATCCTCTTCTTCCTCCTACCAGGTACATAAATTCCCATAGAGACAGAGGGATCTACCTTGTCAAATGCACCAGAGGCATCTTCAGTAGGAATAGAAGATGGAGCATCAGTAGGAATGGAGATATGCACACCTTTTTGATACAGCTTATCCATTTAATTCCTAGCCTTTTTAGCTTTAGCAGCTGCTTGTTCAGCTTGCTTAGCCAAGATTGCACGATAGTTGGAGAGAAATGATCTTCCTGGATCAGCAGATACAGAAGAAGGAATCTCATTTATACTTCGTTGTTCCTTGGAATCCATATCATGATCAGCAGCTATTGGTGAAGCTTCAGAAGAAACAGCTATAAGAGAAGCTTCAGAAGAAACATGAACAACTGATGGGTGACTAGCAGATGCTTCCTCAGTAGAAATGGAAGACACACCCTTTGGTTTACTAGCAGATGCTTCCTTAGCAGATGCTTCCTCAGCAGATGGTAAACTTACAGAAGATTGTGCACCATCAGCAGTAGAGTCAACAATCTTGGATCTTTTGGCAGTAGGAGCTTCTAGAACATCAACAATCCTTTTTACTTGAGAAGCTGGTTTAATTTGCTTCATAATCAAATTATACAGCCTTATCAGCTCAGAATCAGCTAGATTCCAGACTTGCTTCTTCTTCAAACCAGAAGTGTATAGAGCAACACTTTGGTTGTAAACCACATTCCTCATATAAGTCACAACGATACCTGAATCAGAAATTCCTTCATTTCAAGCTGGTCCATCTACCAAAACTAAAGAGAAGAAAAGGTCTTCAAGAACTAAGAAGCAGAAACAACAGACAACTCAATTCTCTTGGCTTAATGTGGATGAAGCTCGTAACTCTGATTGGCTGACTACTATGATCAAGGCACAACCACCACTTGAGGCAGACGAACCACTAACGGGTAATACTTTGCAGATGACTCAGAGTATTATGGCGGGCCTTCAAGTTGAAAGGTTGTCAAAGTCTGAGCTAAAGCGGATCAATCGTGAAGCCATGGATTTCCTCAAGAAAAGATCAGGAAACAAGATTGAATTGGACTACCACATGGAGAACATATCCTGTGCAATATCTGGCTCGATCGACTGGCTTAACCCTGAATCCAATGTCGATACTGAAACGAAGAAACCCTACTTCACCGACTGGACAAAACCTCTACCACTACTTGGCTTTCCTGAAAAACCAAAGATCCCATTCAGACGCTTCTTCAATAATGACTTTCGATACCTCCAGACTGCCCATGAGACCTCCAAGGAGCGATATGCAACTTCACTCACATTGTCTATTCCAGCTGCCCGATATGAATTGCCAGACATTGAAGAGCTCGCACCAATCTACTGCATATCATTTGTCGAATACAATAGAGAAGCTGCCCGATACGAAGGCTCGGCTATACACACAGACTTCATCTAAAGTTGAGTGAAAATGTGAAGAACTCACAGCATATTGTTGCTGTATTGGAGATCTTGGAAGAGAAGAAATTCAACTACGCCTTCATGAAAGAAATAATCGTCAAGAGAACAGACGAGAAGAAGTACAAGTTTTGTGAAGCTGACTTTCCTGACTTGAACCTGAACGACATTGAAGATATGTATCTACTGAAGGTTCAAGGAAAGCTACTCAACTTTCAACAAGACACGCAGTACAACTTCATCGCATCTCTCCTACTTCACATCAGACGATTAATTGTTCAAAGGGTGGAAGATCTTCAGCTGGGAGTAGAAAGTTATCAGAATACCATCAACCTTACTGAACCACAACTCCTGATCCCTGATATCACTGGGATGTCACAATACTCTCTCATACAACAACCGGCATTTGGAATCACATACCTCAACAGCAAAAACAACATTCATTTCATGCGGTTCGATGAGATTCCCAGTTTTGTGATGTCACACTTCAACGAGTTCGTAATGGGCTAGCAGAAAGGTTGGAGGATGAAAAGAAAAGGCTGAAAGACGGAAAACCAACGAGGTGGAAAGCTAATGGACGCCGAATGATCAGAAACTTTGTCCATACGATTGAAGAAAGGCTATATTGACGAGAACATATCAGAAGGTTGGAAAGCTATATTGGTGTTCGACCATCGTTTCCGGTCTTGACATTTCGCCGACCTAATCCAAAGTTCACAGTCTTCGATGCTTAGCTCCGCTCCCACACTTCTGGTACAAAAATTTCAATATGTTTCTAATATTGTTTGATTTGTAGTTATTAAGGCTTGTGCACACATAACAGTGTACAACCCGCGCTTTGTAATGAAAGGACCCTGTGGTACACATCAATGCCACAATCCTGATATAAGGAGCGAAAGCTTCTTACTTTTGAGAAGATTTAATCAAACCTTTCAGTATTTTTCAAATCTGCTCAAAAGACAAGTATTACACCTCAATAAGTAATCACTTGTTGAGGGGGAGTACTTGAAACAAAACATCATTCTTAAATCTTCAAATCTTGCTGATAGCTCCCCATAAGACTCAAAAAGGCATATTTTAATCAAAACCGATTACAAAAACAACATTTGATATGCTATTTTTGAGGGGGAGAGAAAAAAGAAAGTGATTAAAATATGATGTCATAAAGTCTTATCTCGTACGAGCTCGACTCAGAATTGACCCACGAATTGACGAAACAACAAATGTCTGAATTCGAAAGGATTTATCCAAGTAGAAAGTACCGTTTCGAGAAACTCTTTCTAGTTTTTTACTTTGACGGGTCTAACTTCCTTTTAGAAATGTTAACAACATCAAGTTAGTTATTAGGGCTAGTTATCAACTAAAAGCTGATAATGCATCCCTTTAACTAAGCAACGTAAACGTGTCCCTCGGGTACATGACTATTAAGAGTGGATCAATTCAAAAAGTGCCAACTCTTTCCACATATGCAAATTTCTGAAAATAATCAAGAGCATATGTTGAGGGGGAGTATTTCATATAAAATCCAAAACCTCAAAGTGTTAACAAAAGGTTTCACTCTTACACACTTTGAGAGATTTTCAATGATTTGGTTTAAAGGCATCAATAGGATAGTTATGGAGTTACAAGGTGACTAAGGATAGGAAAAANTGACGAATGGCAGATTACTACATCAGATTGATCACTATCACATCAACGACAAAGAACAATGTACACCCATTCTATCTGGGAAGATTGTCAAGATCTAAGAACGATGAATCATTTCTACATAATCATTTTTGAGGACGTCTAAAGCCATGAATGCCACAACAAAAGTCAAAGTACCAAGACGTCCAGCAACCTCAAATGACCGTGACTGAACATCACTTCTTCAACAACCGATCCTTAGGGGGAGATTGTTAGAACCTAAGTTTTCAACGTTTCAATCAAGTCTCGGTTATTTCATCATTTGTAATAGGTTGCTAGTTTATTTAAGTTATTTAAGAGAGTCATGTAACATGATAAGAGTCCAAACGTGTCCAATGGGCTCCAAGCCCATTCGTTTAGAAAAGGAAGAAGAGAGGGAGTGTTGCCCTAGCTCCTCTCCTATAAATAGGACCTCATGTATCCATTCTCTCTTGTTGATTATTTCAATACACTAAAGAAACTCTTGCACTTTTATTCTTCATATTTGTTATAATCAACCAAACTCTATTTCTCATCCCATTTCTACCAAATCTATACTTGTGTTTACAATATGGTGACCTAACAGATAGACTACGAATGCTTTAGTATACTGCCATCTAAAAGAGTCTGGAGGAGCCAGGGTTACCTGGTGCACTTATATAGCTAGTAAAGGGGACTGAATATCGCCACTCCCCAATCAGAATTCTGAAATCTACCAAGTTATACATCAAAAAGGTTATAAAAATCTCACTGTAATGCTTGTAGGATTCGTAACTTCTACTAATCTCAACTTTTATTGCTTAGTTTTTGGTAAGGGTCAGGTCAATTTGACCCAAAACGTGTTTTTAAAGAAAGTTCTGGAACTGTGTTTTATTTCGAAAAGAACAAAATAATTCACAAGTCTGTGTTAAGAGTTTTTACCAGAAATCGGGATACCCACTACATGTGTATTATCTTATCACTCACCCAGATATGTTTCTTCAACTTCCCAATCTATAAAATAAAGATATTACGTTTTTATTAAAAGGAGAAAGTATAGACATCATATGGCACACCAACCTTCAAAAATAAATTTGGAGAAAATTGTTTTCCCAAAATTTACCTAACCTATTGTTATCCCCTAAAAGTTACCTGTTTTGACATGTTACGGAAGCCACTAATTTTGCCACCAGATATTACGTAAGAAAGAACAAAACCTATTATAAACGAATGAGCAAATACAAATAGTGAAAATAGCAACATTAGCACCGATTTTCTTATAAAAGAGATTGGGCATTTTGGTCGGGTATATTTTATGACATTTTGGAACAGTTGGAATGTAAAACGCATACAAATAAGGATAAAAAGACAAACCATGATAACCTATATCCCATTGGCAATATCATAATCATTGCTACGTTATCCCTATATGGCCATATCTTGAACATATCCAAACACAAGAATATTTAAGCGTGATCAAATAAATTTTGTAGCTCTCAATCAGTGCAATTAACGGGATATGTACACCTCAAAAGGCTTCATAGTGTGCAATTAATCTCATCTCATTAACTTTAGCCTTCACTTGCAAATTAGCCATCACTGATTCAAAAAATGCTACAGAAATCACCGAAGCATAATGTCTTAACTCCTATCAAACCCACTCATGTACCTACATATCCATTACCATTATTAACCATATATACAGTGAACTGAATTTTTGTCATTATCAATTTTAACTAATGCCTCTAGATAGTTTCTTTCAACCTCAAATTTATAGTTTAGTTTCTATCCACCATTCCTATATTTGATCTTATATTTGCACAACTCAACGAATAAAAGGGCAAAGGGCTTTCAAACATCACTAAATTTGTACACCAACTCCTACGATTAATAAGCAAACTTGCTAATTAAAGCGTATACATCTACATCTTGTAAACAATCAACTTGAAGCTTGGTCATTCTAATGGACCAAACACAAAGACAATACTCGCTAACAAATTCTATTACCTCACTTATTGAAGGAAAAACAGAGAAGAAATTAAACCAATAATGAAGGATAACCAACATTGACCATCACTTTAAGAGTACGATAGTCACGTTGATCCATAAGATTTTATAAATGACTGCCCGACGTATATTGTAAGAAATACCTAAGAATCTAAAGCAAGAAAGGTTAACTAATTAACACCATTTACGTCATTGCTGCAAATAAAAAGGATATAGGCATATGACTAAGTGCCAAATACAGTGAAGTATTGATAAAACCTCGAACTGTAATTGGTGGCAGAGGCTTCCTAAATAAATTGTCACTTTTAGAATTATTGAGGGTACGCTTGGTTCAANCATTAACTTTAGCCTTCACTTGCAAATTAGCCATCACTGATTCAAAAAATGCTACAGAAATCACCGAAGCATAATGTCTTAACTCCTATCAAACCCACTCATGTACCTACATATCCATTACCATTATTAACCATATATACAGTGAACTGAATTTTTGTCATTATCAATTTTAACTAATGCCTCTAGATAGTTTCTTTCAACCTCAAATTTATAGTTTAGTTTCTATCCACCATTCCTATATTTGATCTTATATTTGCACAACTCAACGAATAAAAGGGCAAAGGGCTTTCAAACATCACTAAATTTGTACACCAACTCCTACGATTAATAAGCAAACTTGCTAATTAAATCGTATACATCTACATCTTGTAAACAGTCAACTTGAAGCTTGGTCATTCTAATGGACCAAACACAAAGACAATACTCGCTAACAAATTCTATTACCTCACTTATTGAAGGAAAAAGAGAGAAGAAATTAAACCAATAATGAAGGATAACCAACATTGACCATCACTTTAAGAGTACGATAGTCACGTTGATCCATAAGATTTTATAAATGACTGCCCGACGTATATTGTAAGAAATACCTAAGAATCTAAAGCAAGAAAGGTTAACTAATTAACACCATTTACGTCATTGCTGCAAATAAAAAGGATATAGGCATATGACTAAGTGCCAAATACAGTGAAGTATTGATAAAACCTCGAACTGTAATTGGTGGCAGAGGCTTCCTAAATAAATTGTCACTTTTAGAATTATTGAGGGTACGCTTGGTTCAAAATATGGAATGGGAAAGGGAAAGGCAACCATTCCCCCCAATTTATTGAGTAATGGCCTATTACCTACTATTGGGTAATGAGTCATTGCATTAGAGCCAACCAAGCACCACGTTTCATTTCCTTTCCCATTGATTAGGCCTTATACCCCTCAACCAAGCGCCCCCGAAAGTTCACTAATCATATAAAGTTTCCAACTTTAAAGAATTATAGAAGTATATCAACACAAACTATCAATGAACATACATTCCTATTGATAAACACTTCCCGACTTTAAAGGATTTTTAAAAGTCCATGTAACATCAACCAACTCCATCAAAATTAAAAAGAAAAAAAATAAATTAAAAATAAAATAAAATAAAAAAAAACTTTTAAAACGTTAACCAGATTCAAATGCGCGAACACTAACAAAAGAGCTCAAATGATAACCCTAAATAACAAAAGTTTATCTGTTCAATAATAACAACTACTTATGATTCTCTAGAGGAAGAATTAAACGGAGAGTTGCCATACACATCATCAAGCATCCCTACAAACAAAATTGACATAAATCACATACAAAGATGACAAACAAAGAGTCCACCAGAATTAAGTAATGGGTTTTAAGGCAGGAGGTTTGAACAACTCTTACCATTTGATGTTCTATCGTATATCAACACAAATAAAACAGATATTATACTACTAAAATTGATCCATTGTACACCTTTAACACTGATTTTAGTTTCAAATGGTTGATCGTGTTAGGGCAGGTAGTTTACTTATGAGTAGTTAGAGGATTCATTATTCTACAGATTTGAATCAATCAATTCTGGCTTTATTTACTCTCAAAGGGGTCATTTTGCTACCTCTTGCAAGTATATTTTGTAGCCTCTCGTAATTTCCCGTACGATTAGTAAATATTAAGAATAAATAAATGAGTATTACGTTATTTAAATGCCATTTTACGGGTAACATTTTTTTTTATATATATGACATGTTATGTGAATCACTACGATATTTGTGATTGACCATTTTCCTAGGAACGATGCTTACACACGAACCTTGATAGTTTAATATCGCGAATATATTTTAAAACGTATTATTTATATAAATATACGTTTTGTTTAATATTCGTACACTATCTATACATTTCTCGAGCCTACGAAAATTCTCGAGATTGATCACTAATATTATTGGACCATAACCCGACTCTCGAAACATGCTATGTGGGCCCCCGTGACCCATTGGGCTATGTATGACCAAAATAGCACCTAATGGACTAGTGCTAAATTCAATCCTTCTCTCTTTTCTTGTTTTGGGCCTGTCAACCTACGAAGCCCAACCAGACCCAACAGGCCAAGCCCAAGCACCCCCCCCCTTTGTATTATTTTCTTTCTTTTCTTTTGTGTTCCAGTCGCGAGCAAGGCTACAAAACACCCCATTCTCTTGCAAATTCGACATGTAACACCTATATATTTTTGCACCATCTAATTTTCCACCTAGCATAGATTGGAGAATGATAAATCTCTTTAAAAACCTCACTCGTTTACTGCCTTAAAACCAACCCAAGTAAACCACAAAACACATTTTTACCAAATTTGTAATAACGTGTCATAAGTTTCCTACGAACCTCCCATGCTCCCCAATGACTACACACACACTTAGAATACTGTCAGGAATGTCAGAGACACTCTTACAACATTTTTTTATCCTCATGTACTTGTGATAACTCGATTGGATACAAAGAGAGGTGGACATGCATTCGGTTCAATCTAACATTTAACCCCATGTGCTCTCTTGCTTGTATTCATACTCTGAACTCTCTATAAACACCCCTTGCAGCTCAGTTGATAACAACACACTAAAAACCCACCATATATAAATTTCATTAAGTTGATACAAGTAGCTAAGAGACGAATGGTTTGCCTAGTGTACGAAGGGTTCGAATCAAGTTTAGTTTCCAAGTTTTACTCATCCTAGATCTTTGGTGTATAGAAAATCGAACCACGTCGATCATTTAACCCAGCTCGACAAGTACATACGTTTTTACCCCCACTCCTAGAGGTGAGGTGAGACCCTTTTACTCCTTTTTCCATTTATATAATTTCGTTGTTTTCAGATTTTTGCATTTCACTTGACCTTATTTATTCGTTATTTTTAGACATAATACATACATATTATTCGACCTCCTATATAATTAATATACTAACAATGGAGAGCCACAAAGTTTTTGAACTAAAAATAACGTTTACATAATGTATTCGATACATTTAGAAGTCATCTTGACAAAATCGAATTATTTCAAAACATTTAGAATATTTTTCTAAGTCCTAACTGTTTTTAGAAAGTAAGTTGAGCCATTTACTTGGCCTCGTTATTTCGAAATCTATAAACATAACCTATCCATTTTAAAGCGTGACCTCATTGTCAACGTTACTAGCAACCAGGAAACATAAATAATTTGAACTAACAAGCTCGTTTAAGCTCTTATCTAAAGCCATTCCGTTTGTACAAAAACTGTTTTCCAAAACTCTTATAAAATAACATATGGGCCTTATAAGCCCAATAAGCTGTTTTTAAGCAAACTGAATAAGCTGGTCCCATAAGCTCTTTTGAATTGTTAATAGGACCTTTGAATAAGCCCAACCCCAGGCCTAAACCTTTCGTAAGCCCATTGGATCGTAAAACCTTAACGGGCCTTATATTTAATTCGTTAGGCCCAATAAGAGAAAATAAGAACTTTTAAAATAATAAGCTGATATAATAAGCTTATTAGAGTATTCTGAGCTTATTTAGAAAATAAAAATGATAAACTTTTAATTTGGTGAAATTTGGACTAAATTTGCAAATTTTTATAAATAAGGGACTAAAAGTGAAAACTTTGGAAACTTATGGTCAAAACTGTAAATCTAATTTTCTGAGGTTAGAAACAGTAAATATTGAAACTTGGAGTTATTAAATGTAAATATTGATACTTTTTGGATTTAATTTGTAAAAATCGTTAACTTTGGACTAACGGTGTAAAGTTTGACCGTTAGGATTAAAAATGTGATTTTGGCGAAACTTAAAGGATTTTTCCGTAATATTATTTTATAAAAACAATATTAATGTTTTATATTTAAATATAAGTGTATTTGATGTAAAAGCTTGATAAATTTAACTTATATACATACGTTATATAATTCGCGTTCTATAATAAATTCTAACAATATAACGATGTTACGTTATTCATTTTCCTGTGAACTTTCATCGTAACTTATCATCTACACGCTTGACTTATTCATGATGAATTACCATCACACATCGATCATCGATCATGTACTCACAAGTTATATGTATATATAACTTCGTTTTTGAACTTTAAGCATTTAAACAAACACGAGTTTTGTTCATGACTAAAATGACTAATATTCGCGATAAAACCGGACTTAGACTATCAACTGAAACTTGCATTATCTTTTAGGTTGTGTGTGAAGCCGTTGCCTAGCATCGTTGAATTAACGATACCACTACATCTACTGTACTACTAAGGTGAGTTCATAGCCCACTTTTTAAATGTTTTATGTGGGGAGATACATGCTTAAAACCGAACACAAGCTCTTTTATTTGGTATTTATATATCTGTTGACCGTTGTTATTGCTTAAGTAGCTATTGTCACAAGACCCTCGATCATGAACCTTAATCACTTGCTGAGTGAACGTAAATAATGGTGGATAGATCTATTAGGGACTGACAATCCCCGTTTGGTCGTTGGAGAAAACTACCAAACGCACATTATTTTGATGACATAGGTAACTGACAAAAACCTATCTTGGGGGCATATTATTATCTTGCGTCATATTATTAAATATGATTGGCTGTCAAATCGTTGCATGTCATGAGCTTAATGCAATAACGGATATGAATTGTTTTCAACTTGTTTGATTGCATACGTTTGCAATAACTGGCTATATCTTGTGTTCAACTGTTTTACTTTCAAACCTATGAATATCACTCAACTTTATGTTGACTTTTAGCATATTTATCTCAGGAAATAGACATGAAGGATCTTGAAGGCACGGAGTGGGCTTGTAAACTGGCATGGGCTAAAATAAATGTTTTGACACATTTCCAATAAACTTATTGTTAAATCTTGAAACATCATTATATATGGTATTTTGGACTTTAAAACGTCACTTTGTGTCGTTTCTGTGATTGTGATAAAAGATCCTTGAAGTAACACCCAAAAGTCTTCCGCTGTATTTTTAAAAAGTCTTCCGCTGTCATGGTTGGTGTTACAGATTGGCATCAGAGCTTCGGTTATAGCGAACCAAGTGTTTTCGAACATTGGACTAAACTACATTTTTGAAATGGACCATTTTTACAAAATACCACCTTATGCCCTCCGTGCCTGCGCGTATCCGAACAACTGGTAGAGACATTACTGTTCATATGATTTCTTATATATGTTATCATGTTTATGATTATGCTAATAACCTATATTTACTAATCGGGATTATTACAGTACCATGTCTTCGTATTCCCACCCTATTACCTTGTCATCAGATTCAGAGGTTGAGAATATTGTACCTCTCACTTCAGCCTTTGCTCCAACTATTAGGTCTATGTCACCTACTACTAATAGGTACACGCAGATCCAACAATGGCTACCTGCATCTGACTCAAAGGTTTCTCCTCCGGTGTTACCTGGTCCAATTCGTCGAAGTAGACGAGTTCGACAACTCCAGCCTTATGAACCAGCCCCTATTGGAAAAGCTTTCCGTTATCCTGGGGGAAAGAAAATTTATAAATATATCGCTCGGAAAAAGGTACGTACTCCACCAGCAGTTTCGGTTGTACCAAAATCAGCTGTGCTACCACCGCCTACTATTTTCTACCGACAGACCACCACTGTTCCATTACCACCCACTGCTCCGCCACCAGCAACCCCAGACCCAACTACTCGTAGTGCTCCTATGCCGTCCCACCGAAGGACCTATCATGTGCATCCATCAGTACCAACTCCTTGTACCCAAAATGAAACAAGTAGAAACCAAAGGAACCAAAATCGAGTGGATGCTCGTAAATGGTCTTTCTTATTACCAACCCTGCACCATTGGCGATCTCAAGAAGGTGCCCCGACTACTAGAGAACTTGGGAAAAGTTCTTACCATGCTGCATCCCGAATAATCCCAGTCACTGGAGAGCCAATGCACCATACTACCCCACTATTAGCTGCTAGGTTGGTTAGGCATGAGAATCATATTGATGAGATTGTAAGTGCCATAGAGGAGATTTTGTTAGGTCACCATATTAGTAAACACAAGTATTCAAATGAAAGAAATGAGATGAGAAATAGACTTGGTTGATTAAGATCAATATGATAGATGAAAGAACAAGAGTTTCCTTAAGATATGAAATTAACCAACAAGAGAAAGGATTACATAGAGGTCCTATTTATAGGATGGGAGCTAGGGCAACACGCCTAGTCCTTCCTTTCTCTTAAACGTTTGGGCTTTAGGCCCATTGGACTTTAACTTAGACTATCACATAAAACCATACGAGTATTAAATAACGTAGCTAAATAAGATAATTCTAGCAACCTATAACAATAACTGAAATGACCGAGACTTGACTGAATAGTTGAAAACTATGATCCTAACAATCTCCCCCTAAGGATCGGTCATGAAGGATTGTTGAAGGATTGAAGTTCGTCACAGTCATCAAGGTTGCTTGACGTCTTTGTCTTTGGATTTTAACTGTTGACATTTGTAGCTTTAGACGACTTCAAAATGATTGTAGTATAAGTGATTCATCGTTCTTTGTTATTTGTCTTTGTTGATGTGAAAAATGATAGATGATGTTGTAATCCGCCATACGTCACTCTCGGTGTCTCCAATGAATTCGCTCCGTTCCGTCATGCTCATACATCTGTGACTGTGTTGTAGTTATGCATTCGTAGCTCTTTGTCTTTGTTGTTGAAGATTCATGATTGTTGTCGTAGAATCTTTTCTTTAGACTGTGATGTTGCATCGAGCTTTCTTTGGCATTTGAGATGTATGTATGAGCATGTGGAAGTTGGTGTTCAAGATGGCATTTGTACCTGAAATAAAACAGTTAGCAATAATACAACCGGTACTTACAGGTTTGAACTAGAATTCGTCAACAGCATATTGTGAAGACTCCTTCTAATTCGCGCCAAGGCCGTTCCTAATCGGATACCCCCTAAGGAGCTTACACGGGCACAACTAAGTACACCCACGATTAGGTGAGTCGCTGGAGATCACCCCACGACTGTAGACCGTTTGAAGCCATCATAAACACTAAGCGTAACCCACGAGGAATTACCGAAGTGACCTGCTGTCAGGGCTGTTTGATGTTGACCCTGGCAGGATTTCCGTTCAATCATTCGAGAAATACCTAAGTAAATCCCTCATGAACGTTCTAGGCAGATTGCTAAGATCTGCGAAGGACTCGATAATTTACAATTGGTGTCCATTGATGTAGAACAACCAATGTAAGATTACTAAGTGTACCTAAGAGATCTTTGATGTATCTCGTGGCTCTAGACTCAATTAGTGCAACTTATGGTTTCCTATGCGGAGATTGGGGCAGGGTCTCCTGTTTCAATATCAACCAACTCTAAATAGAAGGTCGATAGATTACAACGGTTCCCCGTGAGAATGAAACAAGTATCTTTTGAGAGATACCCGAGTGGCTAGAAGGTTAAGGTGCATGCGTCACTGGGTCCATGACGTCTTTTATCTTCAATACCGGTGTCGCCTTAGCAACAACCAGTAGCATATGAATTGAACCCGGTGTCTGCCCTAAGGTTGAATAATTTGGAGGGCTCATTTCTTTTCACCCTTTTCATAACGTTTCTTTTTAATTCTTCAACCCCTTCTTTCTCCGTTTCATTCATTTCTCCTTTTTCGAATCATACCTAAGGACTTCTAAATACTAACTATTGGTGATGTCCTTGGGTAGATCCCTCCGGTTTAGGCGGATCATAGGACGGTTATTCCTAACCTTAGTCACCTTATAACTCCATGACTATCCTAGTGATGCCTTTTGAAACCATTCATTTGAAAATCTCTCAAAGTGTTTGTGAAAAAAAACATTTTATAACACTTTGAGGGTTTTATTTTCTTATGAAATACTCCCCCTCCACATGTGCTTATGAATATTTTGCGGAAAATAACACATGCGGGAGAAGTTAGCACTTTAGAATTGATCCACTCTTAATAGACATGTACCCGAGGGACACGGTTACGTTGCTTAGTTAAAGGGATGCATTGTCAGTTTTTAGGTGACAACTAGCCCTAATAACTACCTTGAAGTTGTAAACATTCCATAAAGGAAGTTAGACCCGTCAAAGTAACGTGTAGAAAGAGTTTCTCGAAACGGTACAATCTACTCGGATAAATCCTTTCGAATACTAAAGGTTTTTGTTTCGTTAATTCTTGGGTCAATTCTGAGTCGAGCTCGAGTGAGATACAATATTGCCACATAATATTTTAATCATTTTCTTCTTCTCCCCCTCAAAAATAGCATATCAAATGTTGTTTTTGCAAACGATTTTGATTAAAATATGCTTTTTGAGTCTTATGGGGAGTTATCATCAAAGATTTGATAATTTAAGAACGATGTTTTGGTACAAGTACTCCCCCTCAACTTGTGGATACTCATTGAGGTGAAATACTTGTCTTTTGAGTAGAATTATGAAAATCTGAAAAGTTTAATAAATTCTACTCAAAAGTAAGAAGCCTTCGCTCCTTATCTTAGGATTGTAGCACTGAAGCGTACCACAGGGTACTTTCTTTACAAGGTATGGGTTGTGCACTGTTATGTGTACACAAGCCTTAATGATTCACAATTAACAAGAATGAATTAGAAATTATGAAAGGTTATACCAAAAGCTTAAGTCTGAGATGAAGTTAAGGCATTGAAGTCGGTGAACTTTGTATTGGGCCTCTGAAATGTCAGGATCGGAAACGATGGACGAACCCCGATATAACTTTCCAGCCTCCTGATCTGTTCCCTCCGGTTGAGCCTTTCTTCAATGGCATGGATGAAGTTCTTTACCATTCTTCTTGTGCTAGAATTCCAACGGGTATTCTTTCCTTCTTTTACTTTGTTCAGATCGTCCGTCAATCTTCCCACTAGACCATCACGAACTCTATGCAAGGTAGCATCACAGAACTTATGAAGCTCGTCGAACCGCATGAACCGTAGCTGATTCTTTGAGTTGAGGTAAGTAACCCCAAACTTTGGTTTTTTGAGAATCATTAGTTGAGATGCGTCATGTAGTTCTTCGATCATGAGTTATGGTTTGGTCAATTTGAGATGATTTTGGTAGCTTTCAACACCTAACTGTAGATCTTCTACACGTTCACGGATGATCAGTTGTCTGATGTACATGAGCAAGGAAGAGATGAAGTTGTACTGAGTTGATGTTGGAAAGCCCCTCATTCTTCCTTGAACTTTNTAAAGAACAATAGGAAAGGGAGTAAGTTTAACTATGAAAGAAAGCATGAGACTAAGTGAAGCGAAAAGGACATAAAAGTTTAAACTTAAGAAAGGATTAAAGAAAATGTTTTTTGTTGTTTTGTATTTAATTAACGAAAGAAAATTAAACTAAGTTAAAAAGTTCAAAAGAAAATTCGACAGAGTAACGGTAAGAAATGGATAAAAGAAAACTCCACTCGATAAACGATGGAGGAAATAAAGTCTTACTCGACTTGTAAAAGAAATAAGAAAAGAGAAGGAGAAAATAAGACACGACACGAAAAAGTTTAAGACTCAAAGGTTAAAATGAAACTCGCTATGGAAATGACTCCAAACTCGCTACACCTAATTGGGACACCAAACTCGCTAAGCTACTTATAAAAACGAAACTCGCTAAACACTAACTGGATCCAAACTCGCTAGGTACAAACTGGATCCAAACTCGCTAGGTAAAAGACCACAAACTCGCTAGGGTTAAAGATCCCAAACTCGCTACACCATTGGATCCAAACTCGCTAGGCAAAAGACCACAAACTCGCTATGCTGGTTTTTAAAAAAAATCCAAACTCGCTATCTAGCCAAGACTATACTCGCTAGATCAAAAGAAAGATAGCAAACTCGCTATGTGAAAGAAACCATACTCGCTTCTAAACCCCAAACTACTCCATACTCGCTATAAAACCCTAAGAACCTACTGATTGAATATTTTTACGTAAAAACTTTATAAAAACTTTGTAAAAACTTATTTAGACTCAATATTAAGCAAAACCAATACTCAAAATAAGCTATAGTAACCGTAATAAATCAAAATAAGCTAAACATATTATTAGGGCTTGTAA
>LBNU01014334.1:320519-393196 GCA_014162995.1 Artemisia annua | reverse complement strand
GTTTGTATATTTGGTTTGCTACTTTGTGTTTCTTTTGCAGAATACAGTTATGTGTAGTTGGTGATACTTGCAGATCAGGAATTGGCTGTTTGGAACAATGAACTGTAAGCTACTGATTGTTGCTACTGAAGTAGTGATGGTTTCTGCTGACATAGAATCTCATGGTTCCCATTGTTCCTGCTGAAGTTGTTACAATTGCTTCTCATGGTTTCTACTGAAGTGGAACAAATGTGTCATACATTATTTCTACTGAAGTAAACTGCAAACAAGTATAACAAACGATAAATTCAAGAGTGATTCATTCATTCAAGAACAGAGTTACAGCTTACAAACAAGTTCAAAAGTAAAGCCTATTCTATTACATATTCAACTACACTATGTCTAACTAGTCCATCATCAGTGCCAAAAGTGGTAAATATGCATGTCCAGTACGATGAAGAAGCTGAAGATGAAAATGGAAAGATGGATTGATGAAAACGATGATGAAGATGCTCAAGAACACATCACATTTACAACTGTTCCATCTTTCCCTTCCCTTTGTCATCTCCCTTACCTTCTGAAGCAGGAAGACCAAGAACCACCTCTCTTGATTTAGGAAGTGGAGGGTTAGTCTTCCTAGACCTTTGTTGTGGTCTCTCAGGTGTGGAAGGAGGAAGAAAGGAGGGATCTTCATATTCATCCTTAGAAGATTCCTCATCCGAGGTAAAGAGAAAATGAGAGACTAGGTCTCTATCTGAAGCAGGATAACCTATCCAAGGGTCTGAATCGTCAGAAGAATCAGAACCAGCAGGAATGGGGGTTTGACTTGGTTCCCCCATCTCATGCTTTCTTTTGCCTCCTTGGTTTGTAGTTACTGGATGTGTATTGGGTCGTTTAATGGGTGGAAAGTAAGTATTCCAACCATCACTAGATGATGATGATGATGAGGAAGAGGTTAGATCGATGATCTCTGTTTTGGAAGACATGGTTTGGGATAAAGTTGAGGAATGAGGGTTGATGAAAGTTTGGATCTGTTTTATAGGCAAAAGTCAAAGTCAACAGCGTTTAATGATAGTTAGGTGGGAATAGATAATTAATATCATACTACTGTAGCCCATTCTACGGATTGCATGGTTCCTACGGAAACCAGTTCCTGCTGATAAGAGTTTCTGCTGATTGTGGTTTCTGCTGATAAAATTATTCTATCTTTTCAGAGGTATCTACAATATGCATACATGTTTGAATGACTGTCTATGAAAGAAAAGCTCAGAGTTTTATTCATGTTCATAAAAAGGAAGATACATTGATCCTATCATCTAAACAAAACACAATTTAAAACCTAATCCATCTTCCTCTTGCCTTTACCCTTGGGGTCTGAAGTGCCTTCATCATCTCTCATGTTCTTCAGCACTTTCTCCACATCTTTGGACTTTGTTTCAGAGGTCCATAGCCTCTTACAAACAAGCCCCAATACTTGGGGAGGTGGTTTTTCCAATCTCTTGTGCTCTTGAGGAACTATAATTAGCCTCATCCCAGCCACAACACGCTCCATCTCCTCTGTTAGAAGCTTTGAAAGAGGTGGACGTTCGGAAGGTCCTTCGGTGACATCCTCATAGAACAATAATTCAGAGGTATCTGACTCAGAGGTATCTGAGTCAGAGGATGGAAAAGGTAGAGGTGGTGCTGTTGGTGCTGGTGGAGGAGGAGGAGCCGGTACATCATGTCGACGTTTGCGTGCCTCTTCTTTGGTTCTCCAACCACGGATTCTTCTCACTGGCATTGTATGTGGTGGTGGAATAGGCATTGGTTATGGTGGTGGTGGTAGATCATTGTGCTCTGATGAATCTGAATCAGAAGATATGTATATAATGTTCATGGTGTAATTTGGGTGTAAAAGTGGTTATTCAATGGTTGATTGTGATTAAATTATGATTTGAGAGGTATTTATAACTGATTGGGCTTTTAAGACGATTTATGAAGCGTCAGTTCCAAAAGGTTGGAGTGGATGAAAGCCTGTTATTGTTACTGCGGATTGACCGTGGGATTCTACGGATTGACTTATCAATCTGCTGGTGGGTAAAAAGTGTGTTTATTTTGGGTAAGTTATAAAGTCAAAATTAGTCAAACGATTCTCTAAAGATTCGTTGTCAACTAACCCCCACGATTATTGGTAACTTCCTTATATAACCAATCGTGTGTATCCCACTCCAAAATAATTGAATCCCACTCGTTATAAATTCAAACCCATTTCTAACCTCTCAAGATCATTTCTTTCTCATAATTTCACTATGGCAAACCTTGTGTTTAAAAGTGAACATAACCTAATTGCTTTTCTGGGTAAAGTTAAAGGAAAAGAAGAGTTTGAACCGATGGTAGATTTCTTGAAAAGGTCTAATCTTCACTTTGCTCTGACACATTGTCCGGATCTAGTGTATGAATCTTTGGTCACACAATTTTGGAATTCGGCTGTGGTAGCAGAAGCTGAGACTGAAATTGTTGCTTGGATTGATGGGAAAAAGTATGTGGTCACTGAGTCATTGATCCGCAGCAAACTTCAATTAAAAGATGCGGATGGTGAATATCATGAAGATAAGTCTGTGATACTTCCAGCGTTGAGAGCTATTGGTTATCAAGGGGATGGCAAGGTGTGGTACAAGAAGCTCTTTTGCCCAAAATGGAAGTTTCTGGTGCATACCTTGTTGAAGTGCATGAGTAATAAGACAGGAGGTCTGGATCAATTTTCTACTCATGTAGCGTGTGCTGTTGCTAATATCTCCAAGGGTACCAATTTTAATTTTTCTAGATATATTTTTAGGGCCATGATTAGTAATATTCAGGCTGTTAAAAATAAATTTTATATGTACCCTAGGTTTCTTCAAATCATTATAGGTATTGAAACAGTAGATAGAACACACACACCTGTTAATGAAATAACTTCTAAAGTGTTTTCAAACATGGAGAGTGGTTTTTCTGGCACCCATTGGCCTCTACCTCCAGCTATGTTGCCTACTGGTGACAATGCTGATGCAGCTGAAGGTGATAATCCACCTAGTCCTCATGCTGCTGAAGGTGATATTCCACCTATTCCTGAAACTGCTGATGCAAATGCATCCGCAGCTAAGGATGCTGCTGGTACATCACATGCTGCTGAGGCTTCAACCTCAGTGGCTGCTGATGAACAGCAGGTGGTTTCTCCTAGGCCTATTGCTCCTGATGAGCATTCTGCTGATCCTCTGGAACCAGCCACTAATGCTGGTGAAGGATCTGCTGACCCTAGGAATGTAGAACAGACACCCATGACTGACCAATTTGGTGACCTAGATGAGTTCTTTGACTCATTTGCTACTGAACCTAATACTGAGACACCAATATTCACTGCACCTCAGACTTCTAGCCCAGCTAGAGAGGTCTTGATTGATACCACCACTACTGGTGATGATGTTCACATGTCTCCTAACAGGTCCAATGAAGCTCCACAAACCTCTGGTAAACCAGATGGTACAGCTGAGGACCCCATTTCACTAACCAATGTCTATGAGTTGTTAAACAGGTATGTTGTACAAGTTGGTGATTTGGAAAGAGAGTTAAAGCAGACCAAAACAAATCTTGGGGGTCAAATAAGTGAACTGACAGAGAGAGTCAAGGTTTTGGAAGCTCAACTGGGGAACACAAAGAAAAGAAAATTTGTGGTTGATTCAGAGGATGAGTTGGAGGTTCCTGCTGAGACTGCAACAAAGGGATCTGCCTCTCTTGATCCTCTTCATATGTTGGCTGATGCTACAGAGGTTGCACTCTCTCCATCTCCAAAACCTACAACTGCTGACACTCCTAAGGTGATGAGTCCAAGTATAGGCCCAAAAGAGCAGTCTGGTGCTGCTGATGCAGATGTTCAATTCATGGATATTGATCATGCTGATAGTTCTGTCAAGTTGAATTCTCCTATTCATCTTGATACTTCTGATTATGTTTCTGCATCTGCTGAGCCTGCACAGCCTTCTTCTCCAAAGATTCATGATGCTACACCTCATGCTGCTGATTCTAAGCTGTTTGAAGCTACTGAACAAGCTCAAATTCCTGTGGTTGATCAGGATCTTGGTACAGATGAGATTACTAAGGAGGAAGTACTTGCCCAAGAGAGACTGTTTGCAGTACATGAGGAATATCAGAAGAGTCAAGCTTTGGCTGAACAAGAACAGGCAAAGCTAAATGCAGAGGTTGAAAGAGTACAGGCTACTTATGTCTCTACCTTACCCCCAGAAAGAAGAAAAGAGCTGGATGCCATGGCAGCTGAGTTTGATGAGACTGACTGGATGAATATTGGAGCTCAAATTGCTTCCAATGCTTCTCTTACTAGGGATCTAATGGGTGATAATGCTACCACTGATGACATTGTTGCCTTGCTAAGGAAGAAGAAGAAAGAAGAGGATGCAAAGAAAACCAAAGCTAAATTGGCTAAACCTCCTACTCAAGCTGAAATCACTCATAATATGAGAGTGGTGGTGAAAAATATGAGTCCAGCTGTGTTTAATTCTGGATGGAGTAAAGACAAGGTTTGGAACATGCCTCATGAGAAATTGGTAAAAGCTTATAACTACATTATGTCTATAAGCCAGAAGAGTTCTGTTCAGCAGAAACTTGAGGAACCACCTTCTAAAAGGCTGAAGTCTACACATGAGACTACTGCTGAGGCACCCCATTCTACTGAATCTTCTGTTTTACCTGATAAGGGAAAGGCTCCTATGGTTCATACAGGACCAGTTACTAGGCAAAGAACTAAGAAGCAAATTTTGGAAGATCAATTAAGTGAGGAAGCTATTAAGAAGATGCTGGAAGATGATAAGGCTGATTTTGCTAGGGCTGCAGAGGCTAGAGTTACAACTGGTGTGCCTATGGATGCTGCTCCTTCAGTATCTATTCCTGCTGAAACACCTTCAGCAGTTCCAGATCTTGCTCAGACATCCTCAGCAGTTCCAGATACTACTGAACACTCTGTTCCTGCTGAAGCACCAAAAGATGTTCCTACTGAAGCATCTACAGAAGTTCCTGCTGATCCTTCAGTACCTGCCTCAACTCCAGTTAAATCTGAGCCAGATACTACTGATGCATCTTCTACTGCTACAAGAAGGAAGACTCAAGGTAGAAAGAGGCCTCCTACTAGTTTGGTTACTCCCTTAGATGCTTCAGAATATATTGAGGTTGAGGAAGATGATGGTGAAGATCCTATTCCTCATGTTCCTTTGGTTAGTTGGGAGGTTCATCCAGTTCAATACAAGGATCAGGATATTAATGTTATCCACAGAGCAGATGGGTCAGTTAAATATTTCTCTTTTCTGAGTGAAATTTTAACTTTTGTGGATAGACAGGATTTGCTGAAGTTGTATTCTTGGGTTACCTCCTTTTTATAAGAACAAACACCCTACTGGGAGTGGTATGTATTTGAAAGGTGATTTGACTGTGTTGTTTGATTCCAATTTTCATCTTAGTAGAGGCTTTGATGTTTGGATGGGACAGTCAAGATGGGAGGTTTCTAATTGGAAACTTTATCCTCTACCCAATGTTCATGTATTGTCTACTGATGCTGGCAAGGTTCTATATATGTGTGCTGAGATTACCTATCCCATCTCTCTAAGGATTCTGAATCAAATGTTGGAGATGAAGCTGCTAGTTCCTTGTGATGTGTGTGGCAATGACATGACTCATGCTGAGCAATTGGCTAAAGCTATAAGGAGCAGTATTCAGTTCAAAATGGGTATGAAAGCACAGCATGGAGTCACCATTGATACTTCTTTGGGGTAATTGTTGTATATTTTTATCTTTATTTAAAAAAAATGTGTTTTATTGTACTAACAGTTTGTAGGTTTGTTGTATAGTAACACTATTGATGGTTATCAACTCACCTGATGTGACTTGAGTCCATCAAAGAGTTGGCTAGTCCAAAGGGTACAGCTTTGGTAAAGACATATCAAATCTGTTGAAAGCTGTAATGGTTTGCTAAAAACCATAGGGTACTAACTCACCTATGCTTTATTGCTGAGAGTTGAATGGTCATCAATTCACCATGGATCTTATTCTATGAAAATCCTAAGAATTGACTAGCCCATAAGTATATGGCTTGTGGTAAAGGCAGTAGAAATCCATATTGGTTATCAATTCACCAAGGGTGTTTCCTATAAGAATTGGCTAGTCCTGAGCAAACGGCTACAGGTTAAGACAACTCAAATCCGTTTATAGTTGATGATTTACTAAAAATCATATGGTTATCAGTGTACCATGGTTTTCGAACTTAAACATTTGGCTACTCCAGTAGTGATGGCTATTGGTAAAGAGACATCAAATCCATTATTTTCAATGATTCACCTCTCACAGGAGTTAACAACCCTGGATGTGATGAGAATAGTATGAAACTAATCTGTTTTGATGTATCTAGTGTCATATGTTGCTGCAAATATATGGTGTTTTACGCTTATTCATCATAGAGATGTTATCTTTTTGGATCTTTGCTGCTGATGTTTGAAGACAATCCTCTTTCAATTTTTGTGATTACTGTTCTATCAAGGAATCTTGAACTTAACTTTGTCAAATTCAAGATTAGGGGAGGATTGTTGGGAATTCTGCTAAGGAGAATTCTACTGATGGTTACTGCTGATGGAATCTGCTGAAGACACAGATTCTGCTGATAATGTGAAAACTGCTGAAGACATAGTTTCAGCATTTTTAGTTTCTTGGCGGAACGTAGTAAGAACCGCGCATTATGTAATGTAGTTAGGATATGCATGAGTTATATTAGGAAAAAATATATCATATCAATTTAAAGTTATAGAATATTCGTTTCTTGAGAAACGGTTAGGTTAGGGTCCTTGTCTATAAAAGGAAACAACAATTTAGTTTTTAAATGTAACGAACCGTGTTTAAACAAGTTATCATATATAATCCTAGAGGATTAGCTTCTTAGTATTTATTGTTTAGCTTGTATTGTTTTCCGCAATAGAATACAAGCTTTGGGAGATTCTCTATTAGAGTGTTTTGTGATTACATAGAACTGCTAACGACTAACGAGAGCTAAAAGATCTTCCAAGGTACATAGATTCGAACAACACTCAAGAACAAGCAATAGAGTACTGTGGTCGAAAAAAGCGGATTGTATTATGAAATGAATGTTGTTTCCAGAATGAGAGAAAGGAAATGTTTCATATTATCAATCTAAATGTAAAAATGAGTACAATGAGGAAGATTTACTACAATGTTGGTTGATAACTGATTTGCCCCCAAAAGTGACTATGGAAAATCAGTATACTAATGTGTTGACTTTTTGACTTGTTGACTTATTGGACCTTTCGATAGCTAAGCTCATGTCAAAATCTCACAATGATTATATCAAATCTTATCCGAACATCTATATATCATCATGGTTAAAGACGTAAAGCCATATGTACACGCGTGTAACATATAACACAATCTTTTTTCTAATACAGCACAAATGCGACATCTGACATATTACCGTATTTCCCTTCTGGGCATGTTAGTTGATATTTATTCTTTTATAGCTAAGCTCATGTCAAAATCTCACAATGATTATATCAAATCTTACTCCGAACATCTATATATCATCATGGTTAAAGACGTAAAGCCATATGTACACTCGGTGAACATATAACACAATCTTTTTTCTAATACAGCACAAATGCGACATCTGACATATTACCGTATTTCCCTTCTGGGCATGTTAGTTGATATTTATTCTTCCAATGCTATGACATCTTAAGTTTTGATGTGGCTAAGAATTTTTCACTCGACAAAAGATTCAGATTAAAAAAAAACTTCATGGTACTAGAAACAAACAATCGTTTAAGAGAAGAGACAAACAATCCCTCAACAAACTGAACAATCTATATTGTATGAAGTTCTCTTTGCATGATCTAAGAATATAAAGAGAACTATACATATGTTAAATGAGGTTAAGGCCCAAGCCTAAAGGCTTAGGGTCCATTAGGTTTAGAGTTATGTTAGCGTATATATTCTATTATAAATAAGCTAACATAACTCTAAACCTAATGAACTTTAAGCCAGGCCTTAACCTATCATCTAACACTATATATCTCAGATCTGTGAATCATACATCCAAAAGGATAGAGGATGATTTAACACGCCGTATACAAGCAAGCTGGTTGAATTGGAGAGCAACCACAAGAATCCTTGTGACAAGAACGTTCCTCTAAAGCTGAAAGGATAATTTTATAAGGTCGCGATTCGACCAACTATGTTGTACGAGTTAGAGTGTTGGTTGTTAACAAAGACTCAAGCAAATATAATGGAAGTGGCGAAAATGCGGATGCTAAGGTGGACTTGTGGCAAAACTATGTTAGATAAGATCTCTAATGGAGTTTTTCGAAGAGAACTCTAAGTTGCAACTATAATCAATAAGATGAGAGAATGATGATTGAGATGGTTTGGGCATGTAAAGGGGAGACCACAGTCAACACCTGTTAGAGAGTGGAGTCTATTATTATTGAATGACTTGAGGAGAAGGGGTAGCCCAAAGCTCACGTGAGAGAGAAATTGAAGCTTTACTTGAAGGAACTCTTATTGTCGAGAGCAATAAATTATACAATGTGCATTAAGTTAATGGCTAAATGACCCTAAAGAAACTATGATTTTGCACCTACGTATGCAGTTACATTGTTGTATATGTGTATGTCTTCTTCTCTCGCAGCACCCTATACAAACTTATACATTGAGCGTAGGCCCATTTAGCCTTTTATAAGTTCATGCTTGTAGGATTTCACGCTTTTATGCTTTTACAGCTTATGTATGTTCGTTTAGCTTTATTCCATATACATTTGAATGATTGTATCCCATAGATGGCTATATGACTTTTATGCGTGTTTTATTTTTACATTTGTATGCTCTTGTGATTGTATTGCTTTATTTTTATATATGTTACCTTTTTGAAATATGATCTTTGTGTGCCCTTAGTGCCATATTTTCCGTACATATGCTTCATGCTCTCATGTTTCTATATCGATACGCGTTTATGTCTTTGCACGCTTGTATAATTTTGCTTTATATTCTTTATTTTATGTTAGTCTTTTTCATCCTCACGTACCATACATAAAGTCTATTTGCTTGCGCACACACATTTGTCTAATTCTTTTTGGAAACAGTCTTTTTACCCTCATGTAGGGGAGTGACTATCTACATCTCATTTTTCTCATACCTCGCTTCAACATGATTGAGTATTGTTATTGTGTTCACATGATCTAATCATTTTAAAGACATGATGTATGTATAGGTTTTTCTTAATAAGTTGAATAAAAACTGTATAAATAATGGAAATTCGATAGTAAGAATCTTTTATATAATAAAACAAAACTCCAAGTGGGGACTTTTTCATTTTAAAAAACTCAACCTTCCCTTATTTAGTAATAACTAAATTAATTCTTTTTTCTTTTAAAAGATGTTTAGCTAAAATAAACCCTAAATATTTCCTTATTTGCAAAATTTTATAAAAATTCGATTTTATACGTCTTTCCAAAAAAATTGTGTACAAAAGTATATGTGTCAAAATTATAACAATAAAAACTTTTGGAAAAGCGGAGTTAATCACAGAAACCTTAGGGTTAAAACGAAAAATGAAACTAACAAAACCTCCCTTTGAAACGAGCTACATCCATGATCCATCTATGAAATTGTAACACTAAATCGAATCTGATTGTTTAAAGGTGTCAAATAACCAATCAATCAAAAAGAATGAAGGTGTGTATCTAACTTTGATTTGTCCTTTAAGAATAAGGTATGCAACATGAATTATCTTAATGTTAATCTTCTTATTGACCAATTTTGAGGCTTCTATCATGTAATTGAGTATGAACCCTAAACCAACATAATTTGTGATCCGGTGGTGACTAAGGTGTTTTACTAATAGAAAGTCAAAGTTGAAGCTCCATATATAATTTAGGGTTGAGTGGTTGGTATGACTTTTAATTTTTTTTTCTTGATTGTTTGGTGTTTGTTATCTGTTTTGATGTTTTTTTGATTCTAAAACATGTTTTCATGTTTTGATGTCGGTAATCCGTTGATGCTCCCTTGAATTTCTATTGGCAACTTTAATTATTTACAATTTTTTAGTAAGATAGGGGTGTTTGGATGTGCATTTAAACCGTTTATCATGACAACCGTAATGACCCGTTTTGAGTTTTTGGCTAAAAGCGGTTATTATCTGATTGTAAGCATGATCATCATTCAGACATAGAAAATAGAGATGGCAAGTTTTGGACAAGAGTTGTTGAAGAAGTGTACAAAGGAATTGAAAATGCACATGATATAAAAGATTTTGTGCATGTGTTTTGGTTTATGAGTTCGATTTAGATCTTAAGACTTATAAACACTATTTATCAGTTTTGGTAAACAGTGTTAAGTGGTAACTTACGTTGATATGTTCGTGTCATACAAATTTGACAGTTCTTTCATTGTGTTGCGATTTAGTTATTTATAAATCATTCTAAATATGATTCTTTGTGTAGGTTATTCAAAATATTCTTTGAAAATGCTTGATTTAATACTATGAAGCATGACTGACCTATTCGACTACACAAGGTGTAGCAGCCCCTGTAGTTTGGTTGATAGTTTGGCTTAAATGCATATTTAATCATTTTATTATAATAGTTGGATTTTACTATGCGAGAGATAAAAACTACTTTACATCCCTTAAAAGAATATAGTGTTGGACAATCCTATTTGAACCCACTAATTATAAACAATAAAAAAATGCTAATTATGTATATAAGTTAGTCAGTTATAATACCAAGTAGAATGCTCACTGTAGCAATATAATCGTTTAAATTCAGTCTTGCAGTGGTTGTTAATTTGTAGCCTAAGATAGGGGGAGCCAGATTTTGTCCAAGTGGCTCACAACTAAATTTAGTAGTGTACAATATTAGTGGGTTCAACGTTAAAAAATTGAATGAAATAGAACAAGAATTATAGAAACTCTTTTTTCAATAGCTTTGAGTATCTATGAGACTTCAACTACCTGCTATTAGAGTTTCACCTATAGAAATGATATTTTGCATGCAAATGCATATATTAATATTTAGTAAAATTGCTTCAAGGAGTTGGAATTCATAGATCACCTATATGATTTACATGGTAACAATTCTTAACTTAACAGTCATGAAGGAAACGAGTCTCTGTTTAGATCTGCATCTGCAGGTTGATCACACGATGTGCGGATACTAATGCTCACTTGGTAAGTTCCATCCCTTTCTTGTTGGTGTTTTTAAAAAAACACTTCATTAATATACATGAACCTCTTTTATATTTCTCCAAAACACGATCATTATTATCTTAGTTATATTCGTAAACTTTCTGCTGTTTTTTAAGGAATTTGCTATTAACTTGTAATAATGTTCTGAAGATTTTTTTTTTTTTTTTTTTTTTTTTTTTTTTAATTTTAATTTTATTATTGTTATTATTATTTTTTTAAGTGTCAACCTATCAGCTTCTAAACGTGTCATGTAATCAACTTGGTTTCAGAATTGAAACAAAAAAGGCTACAAAGCTTTCATTGTAAGCATCAAAATTGGATTACATAAAATCTATCCAATGAAATCGATACATTAATACCCGTTTTTAGTCACATAGTTCTGTTCATGTTTTTTTAATAGGTGGCCTTGCTAAAACAAGGATATTTTTGTGGCGAGGAAAACTGAGAAACAGATTGAGGCCAAAAATCAAGTTTTTTTTTATCGTTTTTCTTTTTGGATTGGTGTTCTAAGAATACCTTTGATTCTTGAGTGTTATTGCTAGGTAATACGTTCAGATTTCTTTACTGATGTTTGGGGAAATTTCAAGTAATTTTCATAGTTGGATTAGGTGCATAGACGTACTTTCAACAAATGATTTACTGTATGGATACTTGGTTAGAGGTGTTTGGTTTCCTCTGCCAAACTTCAGAACATCCGTATTTTGTTTAAAACATGATGGCCTGTTTAAATGTTGTGGCTTAATTAATTTATCCTAGCTTGATAGTATGTTGGAATGATGATAGTTTGCGTAGCAATCATCTGTTCTTTTATGTAGTTTTTTCTGATTTTATCTTCTTGAGCAGTGCAAGTGAAGAAGACAAAATGTTGCAAGGATGAACACATGTACTGGTATGTCATTTCAGCCGTTGTACAAGTGTTCAAGGATTTGGCTTTTGGACAGGATTTTTCTAATTTTGTCACCTAATGTATGCAGTGACTGCTGTAAAACCTCATTTTTTTGACCTGCATAGAAGCTGCCCTTCGTGTCATAATGACCCGTGCCTTCAATGCTGCTAGGAATTGCGTGATGGCAACCTTTAGGGAAACAAAGAAGAAGTTGTCAATCAGTTTGAAGATCTAGCTTCTGGTTACTTGTATGGCCGGGGGCTGCTGGAAGATGTTAAGAGGAGTACCAGGGGTTCTCCAAGTGCTGCGCCAAAAACCAGCAATTTCTTGACTCGATGTCTGCTGCATATGGCTTTCAAATACACTGTGTCGGTATGTCAATGTTCACTTCAACTATCGATATATTTTCTGAATTATAAGTTCCTTCATTACTGGCTTACATCATTTAAATGAAAAACTTGATCCTTGCAGGAGAATGTTAACTGAAAGTAAGACCTCTCAGATGTCTTTCATATGCACAGTAGAATGTTAACTGAATGCTTAAAGAGTAGATGGGACTGCCACTTGAGCTATATGAGTAGATGGGACTGCCACTTGAGCTATATGGTACCAATATTAGGGATTTATCCCTTTTCGAAGGTACCCACGAAGAGCATATCTTTGAAGGTACATAAATACAAACTATAAGATAGTTGAGTTCATCATCGAGAATTATGGACATATAACAAGACGTTCACTCAGTAGTCATTTCTTTGACTTTTTGGCTTATACATTAATTAAAATGATGAAAGCAAACAATGCTTCTGTAATTGAGTTCTATCTATTAAACTTGATTTATGTGTTGATTTTAGTTCATCATAGTTCTTGCTCGGATTTTCTTGATGAGAAATGATACACCTACAAAAACAAATTCACAAAACCATCCACAAAACGATGCGTCAATCCGTGATTCGTGTATTTTTATATAGCTTCTCGCTGATTAAGCCAATCAGGGAGTGACAACTCCTTTTGTGGATGGTTTTGTGGATTTGTTTTTGTGAGTGTATCATTGCTCTTTCTTGATGCATGACTATCAAAAACTGGGATGCATGTAGCATTTCTATGTTTATTGTGCAACATAGGATGTGTATATATGTACTAAAAGATAAGAGTTTGATAGAATACATCTTTTTAGCTCTTTCTATATCTTGTGAACAAAATTTAAAAATTTAATCGGTAATAATACAAAATTAAAACCTTGGAAAAAACCCCGTGCGTGCACGGGTATTATAACTAGTTATATATTATAAACTAATTTTATAACATATCAACACAATTACTATAAAGAAACAAATCAAAAGTAATCCCAAAGAAATGATGGTGATGAGTTGGCTTTGATAGCTTGTATGGTGGCATGTCACCTCTTAAACTACATTATTATTGTTAATTTGCTGAAGATCACCATTATATTTCTATTAATTTTTTTCTTAATTAAACCAGACATATATGTCAAAGTGCTCAATGTTGGCAAAAGAATAAGGCATCATCATATATGGGTTTGAGCAAAAACCTCATATTTATAAGTTATAACCAAACGATACCAAATTAAATAAATTAGCTTCAAGTCTCAAGCATCCAAAAATGCAAGGATGGGCGTGAAGTTGTCAAATCAAGTTCATTATAGATTATTCATTCAGCTTAGAGCAGCCCCAATGATAACGTGCTCCATCACGTTAAGGGGGAATAACCCAAGTTATAGCCACGTTAACCATTGCATGGTCTCGAGTTATTGCCGCGTTAACGCGGTAAGTTATTCCACTAACGTGCGTTAAGGGCAATTTTTTTTAAAAAAAAAAAAAAAAAAAAAGTTTCACTTTCTCCCCTAAATGAAGGAGTGTTTTTGTAAATTGTTGTTGAGTTATGGTTGAGTTATTGTGAGTTATTGTTGTGGGTGTTGAGTTAAAGTGTTGAGTTATTGTGTTAAAGCTGACGGGACGTTGACGTGGCGCTGAGTTATTGAATAACTCGTGTTACCATTGCACATGCTCTTATAAATAATCATGTCAAACAAGTACAGTACTTTGTATAGTTGTATATAACAAAGCATAAGAATTTTCAAATAATATTTTAAAAATAATGGAGCATATCAAATGATGTTTGCATGGGGCTAAAAGAAATAAGCATTGATTTCAGCAACAGCATGCGTTTGCCACTCTAATAATACAATAATTACACACATTCATTCTATATACCTGTTTCTGTATAACATCTCCTTATATGACCATTATACCCTTTATACAAAAGCTACAGGCTAGTCAAGTATATGTACCAAACTGGAAGAAATATTAGGAGTTGACATAGAAGATATTAAAGGGGTATTCTATTGTCATTTGTTATCATGTGATGCACACAGAAGCACCTAAAGTCATCATTTTGTTCCCTCACTCAACCTTCTAAAGTGTTGTATGTGACAAAATATGATAAAAGAAAACCACTATATATAGTGTGAAATCCGCTCATAATAGTATCAAATACTGCACAAATTCCAAATGACTCAAAGACCATCAGTTGTTCTCATACTAGCTCTACTATTCTTCACTGCTTCAGGAACTCAAGATCGAGCACCTCATGGACTCACTCACAACCTCATGGCTTTACCACCATCTGCTTATACTTTCTTTCACCCGAATGCACAATTGAACGCTCAAAACCCATGTGAAGTCTCTAGTTGCTCACCTTTGCCTCTAGCTGCTACGGTTCAGTCGAGCTTAGCACATGAAAGCAGAGTGGGTGGGCCTATAGTTGGAGCTGGAGGCGTTGCTGCCATTCTTTTTAGTTTTGTATTTTTAGTTCTCGTAGCCATGGGTGTCTACTATGTGTTGAATACCCGGCGGGCCAATTTGAGTAGAAACAGTACAGTTATACCATCAGTCTGATGTAATAAGTTCTAAGCTATTTTTCGTTTGTTACTCTTCATTTGTTCCTCAATTTAGGATATATGATGCATGCAATATAACCTCAGTGATAAATGCATGTAATTGTGGATCACAATGATTAATATCAAAAGCCAAAGTGAGCTATGATCACATGTTGTATTAACGGTTAACTGTGTTAGAACGTTGCAGTGATCTATAATGCAGCACTAATGTGGTTCATTTTTTCTAGCAAAAGACATTAGATCTATATCAGTTCCTGAATAACAATGAGCAACTCAAGTACATAAAATATATCAGCTTTAAGAACTGCAAAGACAAACAACGAGACTGGAATTATTTGGATACTAATGTCTCATCTGTCAGTTTGCAAGTCCTTCGTAGAGCAATTAAGACTGTTAACCCAATCAATGGATGGCTTCAGGTTCCTAAATATTACATCCATTTTCTGTTTTTGACTACTGAAAGTCGATTCTAACAGTCCCAAAGTTGGACATTGATATAACTTGTTCTTTCGAAGTTTATTAGTTTGACTCCTAAAAGTCAATATGTATAAATGTATCTGTGATCTTGTAAAGACTAATGATGGTAGGATTAATATTCAAGGTAATGAAAGAGAAACACAATGGTAAAAATACGTCATAATAAAAACATGAACACCTAATAAAATTGCTATGGCAATGCATATGGTGTCAAGATCCTTAAAAAGAATATATTAGCATGGCATTGTAAAAATTAGGCCGAACATAATGTAGTAAAATATTTCCATAACTTTGGCATTGTAAAATATTTCCAAGAAAGGACTTCAAAACCAATTGGTTGAGGATACCATTTGAGCACAAGCCCTTTGGCCAGAACCACAATTTTTTTTTTTTTTTTTTTTTTTTTTTTTTTTTTTTTGAACGGCGAGTTAGTACAATACTATAGTTAGTGATTCGAACCATAATTAAGGGGTGTTTGCTTAAGCTTATATGAAGCCCGGATATTCCGGCTAATTTTGAGACTTATGGGCTTATATAAATTTATTACATCATAAAAAGCTTATATAGTCTCGAAATAAGCCGGAGAATAGGTTTATGAAATATAAGCCGAAAGCAAATAAGCTCGTAAGCCCAAATACAAGCTAAAACAAACACCCCCTTAATATGATAAAATAATACCGAAATCACATAGCAAAAAAGTAACCTGAGATGAACTAGAAGTAGGAGGTTGATTCTGTGCGATGGTTTTGTAAATGAACCTGCGCTCATCGAAAATAAGAGCTCCAGTCAATGCAATTCCAAGGGCAGCCCCTAGTACACGCTCCTGCATAACCAAGCCAAATCATAATCCATAAATATATATATATGTAATGATGATTAGATGTACAATATAAATGAAGGTTACCTGAGCAAGGACGCTAATCATGGCTTTGTGAATTAACCAATAACCGCATTTGCAAAATTGCAAATTTGCAATGCCTGAGGAGAAATGGGCCGGGGAGATATTGTCATTAAGGCCCCTCATCTTTTTTATTTCTTTCGATTCGATACATTTTTTCAATTAGTTACCATTTTACTAAATCGACCGTTCTACTTGCACATGCTATTGTCGGATGTGTTTGTCTCTCTACCATGGTAGAAATGTGACTCTACACATTGACGAAACTTGAACCATTTTATTAAGGGGGGCAGAAACGTTAATGATAATTTTTAAGAGAGCTAAACTACTAAAACAAAAGCTTAACACTAATTTATTAAACAAAATACATTAAGGATAAATTTTTTTGAGGGTCAGGCCCTCCCTAGCCTTCAAGAAGGTTCGTCCTTGACTGTACACACGCGTGATTAGGATTTGTTGTTCCTGTTGTAGATCATTCGCGGTCTAATATTGTAAAGTTTTGTTAAGGATGTACTAATTGTTTTGAAAACATAAAATGCGATTAATCTTTCTGGATAGTAGTTTGTATAATGAAGTACTTAAAACTTATACGAGTAGTTTTTAAAAAATTCTCATTAAAGGATACTCTAGGTCATAATAAACAAAAATAATAATGAGATGTAAATATCATTTTTCCTTGATAATGTAAATTCGTCATCGACTTTTAGCATTAAAATCTATTAGCCCCGAATGATGCGTAATATTAGAGGTAGCAACTGATTCAGCTCCATGTTTAGACATTTTGGTTCGCGAGTGGCAACCAATTCGGGTTCATGTTTATTTTTCATTTTTTTTTTTTTTATCATTTTCATGTTCGTGTCTTATCAAGAATTGATTAGGACTAAGCATCAGTCTAAAACCGACACGAACAAATCAAAAATAAAAAATTGTGAAAAACCTAAATAGATACCGGACCGAATATGGTTGGTTCGGTTTTATTTTATGTCGGGTCCGTCAGTTCGGTTTGGTTCAGTTTATGTTTGTTTTTGTCGGTTTTGGGTCGAACCAAACCGACCCGACCCGAAACCAAAAATCATGAAAAACCTAAACCTAAACCAAACCGAAAGGCTGTTGGGTCAGCTCAGTTTTTGTCGATCCGATCGGTTTTGTCGGTCCGGTTCGGTTTTGAACCTTCCATGCTCAGCCCTAGAATTGACACCCTTGATATGGAATAAGGAATAACAAGTGTGAGGGCTTAACAAAAGCTTATTTGAAGCTCAAAGGACCATAAAGCCAAAAAAAAAACATTTTCCACATACATGACGTCATGCATCCTTAAACACACATATCTTCATCACTTCCTACCTTAAACCCCTTTTAAACTAGATCCAGTTCTGTCTAAACCACAACAATGGCAAATCAACTACTCATCACACTCACACTCTCAACACTCCTCATCTGCTCACACTTCACCCTCTCCAAACCAACCACCCCTATTGAAGAAGAAGATGATGAAGAAGACCTCAGCTTCTTAGAAGAACCAGAACTCTCTGAAACATCACATTCTACCGACCCAGATCAAGATTTTACCGATTTTGACCCATTTGCAGGAGACGAAGATGACGATGAAAGCTTTGAAAACGAAGACCAGTACGAAGACTTTGAAGTACCTGAAGACTATGATCAGCCAGAAGATGATAATGTGCTAACTCATTTTGATGATCATGATGTTGTGGTGTTGACTGAAGGGAACTTTAGTGATGTGGTTGAGGGAAATAAGTATGTGATGGTGGAGTTTTATGCGCCTTGGTGTGGGCATTGTAAGGTGTTGGCGCCTGAGTATGCTGCGGCTGCTACGGAGCTGAAAGTGAAGGGGGAGGAGGAGGAGAAGGAGAAGGAGAAGGTGGTGCTTGCTAAAGTTGATGCACAAGAGGAGAGTGAGCTGGCTGAGAGATATGAGGTGCAAGGGTTTCCGACTGTTTTGTGGTTTGTGGATGGTGTTCATAAGCCTTATCTCGGTCCACGCACTAAGTAAGTTACAATGTCTGTATTTGTTATAGTATTGTTTTAGAATTGCTGATCTTCAAGTTGTGATGTAAAGTATGTAAGTGATGAAAATACGGCCTTTGGTTAATAGTGTTTGGATTTGCTTATTTTATAAGTTAGTATTTGATTAGTAGGGAGAAGAACATAAGAGGGCTGCATAGATCCTTGTAAGGGATTTTAGGTTAGATATGACTATATGAGTATACAAGTAGAAACAGTTTGGATTGTCAAAAGCTCCAAATTGTTTATCGGCTTAAAGATATACAGATAAGCATAAAAAGTAGCAATGCCAAACACCTTCTGAATGAGGTTTTTTTAGACGATGAAAGTTAAGTAAGAACTTTGATTCTTAGTAGAGTTACTTTTGCATACATTGTTATGGAATTTGTCTATCCAGCTAAAGGGTTTGGGATTGCTTATATAAGTGCTTACCTGTTTATCGTTAAGCTGATTAGCAGATTCAAGTGTGCGGCAAAAAATGCTTTTTTGGTTTTTTTTTACACTGAAAATAGCACATAAAATAAGCAAGTTGATAAATGCTTACAGTATGTAATTATGTTTAACCAGATAAGTAGGTTGAAATTAGCAATTCCAAACGGCCCCCTTAAGATAAGATTCAGTCTTTTATGTTTTTCAGATCATGTTATGAAAAGAGTAGGAAGGGCTATGTAATTTTGACTGTTGGAATGATGTTTTTGTTGTGTAGATGTTATAGGAGTGTGGAATTAATGAAGTTGATTTGATTTTTTGGTGTTTTATTGGAATGTAGGGAAGCTATAGTAACTTGGATCAAGAAAAAGACTGGACCTGCTGTGTACAATGTAACAAGTGTAGAAGATGCAGAGAAAATACTTGCATCCGAGGACAAACTTGTTTTGGCCTACCTCGACTCTTTGGTGGTATTTAGTCGCACTTGATAACTGATTATAACAATGATATCAAACATTATCACGGTTACTACATATTGCAATCTGTTGGTGAAAGTTTAGAACTTTTGTGCCACTTTAGATAGCAAAAGGCCATCTTTGAGCCTTCGAGGCTAAAAAACAAAGCTTATTGATTCCATGCTGCTCTGTGTTTAGGGCTCTGAAAGCGAGGAACTTGCTGCAGCTTCAAGGCTTGATGATGATGTCAGCTTTTACCAAACCGTAGATGCCAAAGTTGCCAAGCTTTTCCACATTGATTCTGATGTCAAACTCCCAGCTTTGGTCTTGCTAAAGAAAGATGCTGAGAAAGTTAGCCGTCATGGTCAGTACTCAGTAGTCAGTATCATCAACCATTTCTGAACTTGTCATTACTTCATGATGATGGTGGCATTTTTGTCTATTTTTTTCTATGTTTTCATTCGTTCTATTTCGTACAGATGGTCCATTCGAGAAGTCTGCAATTAAGGAGTTTGTTTTTGCAAACAAACTTCCCTTGGTGACAACTTTTTCAAAAGAAAGTGCAACTATGATTTTTGAAAGCCCAATTAAGAAACAGGTAAATACAATACTCTTAGGTTAACAAAACTGGCTATCTAAGAATGATAAACACGCCACTTCATCTGCATAAACTGTTCTTTCTGCTGTCAGGTGCTGCTATTTGCTACATCAAAGGGTTCAACTAAGGTTATCCAAACATTTGAGGATGCTGCGAAGTTATTTAAGGGGAAGGTATTTAAACGTAGCAATTATTTAAGCTTAAAAAATAATTACTCGAGAGTGTTTAATAAATCTACGTTCTATGTTTATGGGCAGCTTATCTTTGTATATGTGGAAATGGACAATGAAGATGTTGGAAAGCCCGTCGCAGATTATTTTGGCATCACAGGAGATGCTGCACAAGTAATGCGTGTCTCCATTATGCACCTTATCTTTTTTTTTTTTCATGTATTTTGCTTGCCAGTTGTATTAGTTTCTTATTTACTTTGACATAATGAAGTACAAATACTAAGCATATACTGGATGTCTTAACCAGATTATTGGATATACCGGAAATGATGATGGTAAGAAGTTCGTATTTGACAAAGATTTGACCCTTGAAAATCTCAAGGTAAGATATGTAACTCAACTAGTTATTTTGTTTGTACTCTATTTTTTTCTCCAAAAAAAAAAAAAAAAAAAAAAAAAAAAAAAAAAAAAAAAAAAACCTGATTAAGAATGGTCTTTGCATAAAAATGCACAAATCTTACTGGCCGTCTCTTGATGTTATTTTTCTATTTGTCAGGCTTTTGGAGAGGGCTTTTACAGCGACACACTTAAACCATTCTACAAGTCGGATCCCATACCTGAGGATGTAAGTTCTTCCTTTGGGGCTTATTGGTTTGTTATTTTTCTCAGAGCTAACTTCTTCTTTTGACGATTGTCACGGATGCAGAATGATGGTGATGTGAAAATAGTAGTTGGTAACAACTTTGATGACATTGTCTTGGATGAGTCGAAAGATGTTCTATTAGAGGTACTTGTAAAAGCGAATTCATATAGTGTTTCAAGGGATTTTATGGTTAAACGTTCGAATGTGTTATGCAGATTTATGCACCATGGTGCGGGCATTGCCAAGCTTTAGAACCAACTTACAGCAAGCTTGCTAAACATTTGCGTGAAATAGATTCCTTGGTGATAGCAAAGATGGATGGAAATACAAATGAGCATCCGAGGGCAAAGGTAAAGTAAACATTCAAATCATAAAATTGGATCTTATTAGAAACCCTCCTGATGAAATTTAATAATGTTCATTTGTAAAAGGTGTCTGCTTACTAACTAGCTCATGGAATTATGTCTAATATGTAATATATGATTTTGGATATTGCAGGCTGATGGGTACCCGACAATACTTTTCTACCCAGCAGGAAACAAAAGCTCCGATCCTGTAAGTGATATTTGCTGAGATGACTTATGTTTTTAGCTCTTAGATACAAACTCTATTATATTTCTTTTAACTTTAATACCATGTTTATACCTACAAGTAAACCTTCATAAGTTGAAACAAAATCCATTTTGTTAAGGGGTTTCCTTGGTATATGATCTGATTATGTACCGTCTATGGATGGCAGATAACTGTAGATGTCGATCGAACAGTAGTGGCTTTTTACAAATTCCTCAAGAAACATGCTTCAGTCCCCTTCAAGCTCCAGAAACCTACTTACACTGATGCCAAAGAAAGCAGCAAAATTGACCAGAAAGACCAGAAAGATGAACTATGACTATAACTTGTACCTGATATTTGAATGAAGAGTAGTTATTTGTACGTTGCTTACCATTTTTAATATATGGAATAGAAGTTGAAGATAGAATATATGAGATATATAACGTGATGGACCGAAATCAGGTGCATGTACGTGTATACGGATGTTGTATTGCTAATGGACCGACTGTCAACAACTTGTCACGTTGGTAGGTGGTTGCTCATGGCTGCTCTTATATTAGTAACTTATATGAATGTACTTTTGACTCGCCTCTCGTATTATTGTTGCAGTCCTTTTGTCCAATAGAGTAGTGATATAGGTTTGCGAGATCTTATATTATCAGTTTGTTTCAATTTTCAATTGCTAGATAAAACTAATGATGGTCTTAAAATAAGTAGAACAATTTTGATATATCTTGATATTGAATATGATTGTGTTTTCTCTCTTGCACCAAATTCATTCCCAACGTAATGGTGATGCTGATATGCTATTCTCTCATTGCTTAGCGAATTTTGCCAAGTGTTGGTTCAAGTGTTCTCAGACTCAAAGCCGTTGTTGTACAGGAAATGTAAACAAAATTAGCAAAGAGCACGATAGGCTATGCTACTATAGGTGACTTCCTCTATCCATTTTATTCAAATTTTACATGATCAACAATATAGCGTAAAAAGCTTCGACATCATGTCGTAAAAAATGTGTACATTATCAAGTAGTTTGAATTGTTTGGTTGCAACTAAGTGTGTACATGATGCATTTCTAATAAGAGATGAAGAGTTTGTTGTACTTTGTTTACTAGATGTATATTGTTGACTGTAGAAAAGATTTGAATTCTTGGCTCCTTTTCATATCTTTTTTATAAATAGCCAATGGCAAATACCACTCTCAAGCAAGCCTTTTAAACCATCACCTTTAACTAGACGGTTTTCCTTATACATCTCAAATAATAGTAACATGTTACCTTAATGTTCTTGTGCGCCTAGGTTTCAAGTAAACAATATAAATAACATTTAAATAACAAATTTGCAGCTCCGCCACCTTTTATTTTGTTATACATGGAGCATGCACTCCTCTACTCTTCAACTGGAGGATCGACCCAGCGGCCATGGTCTTTGATTAGTTGAATCAATGCATCGGTTGCACCTTCCATTGCAATTCCTCGTTGTACCACCGTCTGAACCAGAATTCATTCAAAGTTACGGTTAATGAAAAGATATAAATACATCATTGGAAAAGGATTGCATCTTTAGAAAAAGACAATTATTTCTCTTAGAGCTGGCAATTGGACAGGTAACGGAACGGGTCAAATAAGGTTTGGTTGACCCATCAACACTCTTTTGTCCAATCATTTTTTAAATTTTAGGGATAATTAATGTATTGAATATGGTTATGAAAGCTATATATTTAGAATAATAACCCAACATTTTTAAATAGAATGATTTTAAGAAAACATTTTTAAATAGAATGATTTTAAGAATTGTAATCAATTGTAAAAAATGTTTAGGTGACTTCAGGAATAATTAGTTACCTTTCCAACATAAAGATCAATCTTTCCAGGAGCACCACCGACATATCCAAAATCTGCGTCAGCCATCTCCCCTGGTCCATTGACTATGCAACCCATAATCGCAATCTGTCATAAGAGGAAAACATATAAGTGATACTTACATGCTAAGAATAACAAACTTGCTATTCAGTGTTATTTAATCAGTATGGCGAAAGGGATTTGGTGATTACCGAGACACCAGGCAAATGTGATGTTTTTTCTCTAATTTCCGCACTAATCACTTGAAGATCAAATAGAGTTCTACCACAAGATGGGCATGAGACATATTCCTGTATTTAAAATAAACATAAGCAAAAACAAATGTATAATAAATATTTGTGATTTCCAAATGATTGATTCCCTACTGTCTTAGTGTTGCGCATCCTGCATCCTTGTAGCAGATTGAAAGATGTATTCCTGATAAATTCGAAGTCTTGATCCGGAGCTTCTAATAAGATACCATCTCCAAGTCCGTCAACTAATAAAGCACCAGCATTGGCACCCGCACTGATTACCAAATCATCCCTGCCAGTAGGTACAACAGTTTTAAGTTAACAACTGATTCTAAAAGAACTTATAACACAAAGAGAACTAAAATAACAGTAATTTACCTAGGAATTCCTTTTGGGAACTTTATGTGGTGAAGAACAGGGAAATTCAGTGAATTTTCAGAAAGGTACTCAAACAACCTCCTAGCAGCATGTACTCTGCCAGTTTTTTCTTCAGCATAAGGCAGTTCATGAAGAATCATTGTAGCATCAGTGGTTTTAAGAATATCAAGCTCCTCATAAGGCTCATCACCACGTATTGACACCACCAAACGTGTGCCTGAAAGTAATATCATATATTTAGTATGAGAACCAAAACTATGCATACCAATCGAGTGCTAAAAGGGAGAAAATATTACCTTCTGGCAAAAGCTTATGAGCTCCTGTGGATAGTTCATTCAAGTTTACCAAGACAATAGCGTTGGGCAAAGGCTTTGTCAACTGTTCTGACAAAGGGGTAATAATTCCCATACTTACATCGATCAACCTCTTAAGAGCTAAACGCTGATCATTGATACAAAAATTTATTAGGTCATCACGCACCAAGGCATCCAAACCGCAGAACATGTAACAGTAAAAGAAACATGAAAGAAAATGCTCCTTACAGCATCTTTATCGTCTGCTGGTGGAAGCTCTCTTAATAAGATAGAATCAACTGTTGCAAGATCCTGATTTGAAACAGAATATGATGAGTAAACAAACACATATGTATGTTATGCCACGATAACATTTTCCAAATAATAGATGTGACAAAGAATGAACTGACCTTAAATGGCATACCAAGAACAAGTTTTGCTGCTAATGATCTGTAGAAGAGTTCAGGGGTCTGAACAAAGTAGGAAAACGCGAAAAAAGTTAATGATGGAAACTAAGAAAGGTGTGGTGAGAAAACAGTGATAGATACAAAAATGGCAATAAAGAAGCTATATAAGCGAGTATAACCTTGAGTTGATCCAGGGTAACAGACATGATAACAGAGCCATCACGGTGGAGTACACCTCTGTAATCTACCTCTTCACCCTACCATGCGTTAACGTACAAATTGTTATTTGAAAACAAGAAACTATAATATGATTACAATATTAGCATTTTGTGAAGATTTACAAGCTAACCTCCTTCTGCACAGGCAAATCACCAGTTCTCCGTTGAAAATCAAAATAACGCCTGTGCTTTTCTTCAAACGGTGCCTAGAAATGGAGGTGATATAAGAATTAAAGGAGTATGGTAAATATAAGAATTTAGAAAATAGAAATATACAGGTATATCGATCAATAAAAAGATTATCATGCAAAAACCTACCACTCCTTGTTGAAGTTGGGATGCTTTCATACCAAGATTGGCCAATTTCCTACACGGGTCTATTTCTTCCTCTGGTGGTTCTGTGAGGGAAACCCTGATAGTATCACCAAGACCATCCTGTATACCAGACAACATTTAGCAAGTCTAAACCAATAATCATTAAATTCACAATGACATCGGCTATTGTAATCAGTTACATTTTTTAAAAAGTTCATTCATATTGGTAAAAGTTTAGTATGAATGATATGGACCTGAAGAAGTGTCCCAATGCCAATTGCAGATTTCATACGTCCATCCTCACCCTCACCAGCTTCAGTAACCCCCAAGTGCAAAGGATAGTCCCATCCCTGAACATTCATTTCGGCCACTAGAAGACGATATGCTTGAACCATGATCACTGGATTGCTTGCTTTCATTGAAAATACAAAGTTATGGAAGTCTAACTTCCTACAGATTCTTGCGAATTCAAATGCAGACTCAACCTGTTAAATCAAGTTTTGGTGGCATAAGTGGCGGCTAAGGGAAAACCTAATAGAAACTTTGAGTACGCTAGAGAAGCCGATCTCCTTACCATTCCCCTAGGAGAATCACCATAGTAACTCATGATACGATCTGAAAGACTCCCATGGTTTGTTCCTATTCGCATTGCCCTTCCATATTTCTTGCATTTTTCAACCAATGGAGTAAAAACCTAGTGAACAGAATGCACATTTTAAGAAAACTTATTAAGGTTTTTAATCTAATATTAGAACATAGAAACATTGAGATCAAGATATTGTAGGAAGGTTGATAAGAAGCTTCACCTTTTCAATATGCTCAAGTTCCTGTTGATAATCATCTTCTGTATACTCCAACTGCTCAAACTGAGCTCGGCGATCAGCTGCAAGAAATAACATCACAAGATTGAATAACTTGAAAGAAAATCTGACGAAAGAAGCTTAGTGTTAAGTATGTACCAAAATTTCCGGGGTTGACACGAATTTTGTCAAAGCATTCAGCAACTCGCAGTGCAACTGATGGAGCAAAATGAATGTCTGCCACCAGAGGTATGTTATAACTGCAAATTCCCAGTTTGCGTAAGATAAATTAGCAGGAAATTAACAAATTCCTAACAGTTGAGATGTAGACATACTTCTTCTGAACAAGGGTGTTCTTGATTTCAAAACATGCATCTGCCTCTCTTTTTCCTTGCACAGTTATTCGAACAATGTCAGCTCCTCTGTCAGCGATTTGCATAACCTGTACAACAGATAATATAGCGTGATGAGGATGATGCGTGCATATAAAAGTTTATATTATTCATATTCCTTTGAGAGTTCGCTGTTATAAAACATGGCATAACCCATCATTGCATTTTCTTTTAGAGCATGGATATATTTTCACCGCACTGATACAGTGTATTAGCTTAGTAGTTGACAATGTTAGAAACAGATACAACAGAAAAGTGAGGTGTCTAGTCGCATATCAGTGCCATAGGTCTCTAGGATAGCGGCCCAATTTCAGTGTCTTTTCAGGAAAATAAATAAATAAATAAACAGCGCAAGCTTGTTGACATGTTGACTTAAACTCATGTCAACATGTTGACTTAAACTCATGGCCGTGACATGTTGACTTAAGTTCATGGCTGTGACATGTTGACTTATGTTCATGGCCGAGACATGTTGACTTAAGGTCATTGCTGTGACATGTTGACTTAAGGTCATTGCTGCGACATGTTGACTTAAGGTCACGGCTGTGGCATGTTGACTTATGGTCATGACTGTCACATATTGACTGAAAGTTAGAGGAAATTCATATGAACTTTTAAGTTGACAGCCCAGATGAAGCACAAACTTATACTCTTTAACGTAAGGTGATTATAATATCATGTTAAAATAATATTCCAAAGGAAAAGAACCAGTTAACTCACAGAACTTAGGAAGTTCAAATACTATTTCAGTGAAACTTTAACAGTCGTCTTGCCTTTCCGGAAAAAAAAAAAAAAAAAAAAAAAAAAAAAAAAAAAAAAAAAAAAAAAAACTTTAACAGTCGTCTTCAGAACTTCTGACAAAAGATAATATACCATTGAAAATGAAACTATGCTCTGATGGCACATATCAAGATATACTGCTTGAAATCCAAATCATTACAAAACCCGTAGATTTACTGTCAAGTCGCCAAATTCTATGATATTATAAAGGAAACTATTATAGGCAGCAAAAAGCGTACCTGTTCTACAGTTGCAGCCACGTCCTTAGTATCAGTTGTGGTCATTGTTTGAATTCTTATGGGGTGATCGCTACCAAGAGGTACATCTCCAACCATTACTGTGCGGGTTTTCCTCCTGATGGTTTTATAAGTGGATTCACAATACTTCTGTACGGGAACTATAAACAAGAAAGAAACTCCGTCAGATACTTGACACAGATATATACTAGCGCTTACATAGCATGACAATGAAATCTACTAAACGCATAAGTAACTGAAACTTAACTTTAACGTGATTGTAACAGAAAGCATATACCTAACAGAGGACTCCCTTCAGAAGCAGGCCGAAGTTCTGCGATATCTGAACCAGGGTTAGAATTCTTAATCACGGATATCTTGGTTCTATGAAACTTAACCCTCTTCACGTCCGAAACTTTGATAAAATCCGAAGTTTTCGCAAACCCCAATCCGTTATCCATACTCTTCAAACCCATAAAGGAAGCTGGAGCAGCTCCGGTCGCCATTATCATAAACAAAATTCACAACCTCTTACAATCCTGCAACATAATATCACCAAAATCATTAAGTCTCCCATATTAAACTAATAATACTAATTGCCACCTCATCAAATTTATCAAGTCAAAGCAACACTTGACTTTCGAGATCAAACAGATAAAATTCCAACTTTGAAACTAAGTGATTTAAATTCTTAACTTTCTAGAAAAGTCTTTGATATCTATGCAATCAAAATTATTAATTTTCTGGAATAATTTTGATACTATATAATATTAAAAAAAATAACATATTTTTTATATGAAAATTGGAACCTATTTTAATTTATTGACATTTTTAAATCAATACATACAAGAGAAAATCGCACAAAAAGGTACCACACTTTAGACCAATTTAAAATTACGGTATTCAACTTTTTTTTCTTCTCAATTTAAAGTATCGAAGTTACCAACATGATTTTGCTGAGATGGTTAATTAAAGTGATGTATCATTATATTTGGCATTTAAAAGTTATCTAGCTAAAACTATGGCCGGTAACCTCTTTGGAAAATCCAAAAAACATTACAAAAAGATTAACTTCGATACCTAATTGAGAAGGAAAAAAAAAAGTTAAAATACCTCAAATTTAATTTGGACTATAGTAGTATTACTTTTTTATGCGATTTGCCATACTACAAGGGATAATTACCTAGGAATGTATCTAACTTGTCACTTTTTTTTTTTGGCTATTATATACTCGAAACTTTTGATTTCGACATTTGTGTGTATTTGCTCATGTAAAATGACCATTTTACCCTTCACTATCAATAGAGTGGTCACAAAACATAAGGGTAAAATGGCCATTTTACATACAAATACAAAGTTAAGCTGATAAAACAATAATCCATAATTCAACTTCTTACAACTTACCCAACATCCTAAAATGAAAATTCAAAACTAATCTTACAAGTCAAAATTCAAATTTCACAAAAAAATCAAACAATTTATCTTCGGAATTACATCATAATCTAATAACACAATAAGTCACTGGGTGTTTGGGATTGCTTATTATTATTTGTAAAAATAAGAATTTTAATATAAATTTTCAATCAAGTCCATTTATAAAAAGTTTTATGTTAAATATGAGAGTAAAAAGTCACTTTAATTTAATATCAAATAACTAAAGCGAAAAAATAAGCAATTCCAAACACCCTCTAACATTCTAAATAAAAATAAAAACTCACCTAATTTCCTATAAAAATAATCGAGAAACTTAATTTTAAATAAACTAATTTGCATTAAAAAAAAAAAAAAAATACAGGAATGAATAGCTTAACAAGTGTATTATTAATAAGTGGTGGATTAAGGAAACGCACCTTGTGATAAGGAAGTTGAAGAGGGCTTGAGGAAGAATCGAGAGAGTGTGTGTGTGTTTGTTTGTGTTGTGAGTGTATTGTGTTTGTTTATAACGGATGAAATGTCAAATGAGCTTCAGAAAAAATAGGTGGTCAGATATTGGATTTAATTATTAAATAAATATTAAAAGTCAGTTAAGGACAGCAACGCCGTTTGTCTACATTATATGACAAAGTGGCATCTTCAAACGTTTTTATCAATCAATTCCCAGGGGCTAATTCTGTTAACTTTATTTTTATATAAGTTACATCTAAAGTCCTTGTGTTTCTCCATATACACTTAAATCATGCACACTTAGTATAAAAAGAAGATGGGTGTGACGGACGACACCACTATCACATCAATTTTTTCTCTCTACAACAACCTCATGACCAACTTAGTATAATAAAAAGACTAGGGATGAGCATTTTGAACCGAATCCCGGAACCTTACCGGTACCGTACCGAAACAGTACCGATTTCCTATATACGGTACGGTATCGGTACCACGAAATAAGGCAAAAAAAAATTCGGTACCTTTCAAAATCGGTACGGGACTAATTCGGGAAATCCCGATTTGGTACCGAATACAAAAAAAACTATAATAGACGACATAGACAATCTATTAAATGATGACGATGTTGCACAAGGTAATAACTTTTCATGCTCAACAAACTTGATCTGTTGAAACCAAACACAGATTGTAAATGAAAATGAAGAAAGATGTATAAAACTCAAAAGGGTAAATTACACAGATAGGTAACGAACTTTGAAAATTTTTCAATGTTAGGTAACGAACTTTGTAAAATATTAATATAACATATGAAACTTGTTGTAACTGTTAAAGTTATGCAATATGACCGATTAACACATGTGGCCCCAGATAACCACATATATCCCCCCTTTCCCTTTTTCATACCCCGATTTTTTATAAAACCCTAATTAATAACGATAATATCCTATTATTCACCCAAATCAAATCTAAACCAATCCCAAATCACAATCATGTCTTCCTCATCTTATTTATGGTATGCCAACTGCAAATGTGGGAGGCCTTTGATGGTTGTTACTTCGTGGACCAAAGACAATCCAGGTCGTCGGTTTATATGTTGTCAAAATCGCTGGGTAAGCTTACAACACTTGTTTATTTTTAAAGTGTAGTAATGTAATTAGTAAAAACCTATTTATTTCCTTCTAGAGACCTGGCACAAAGAGGTGTGAAGATTTTGATTGGTATGACCCCGAAGAGGAGTGTGAATGGTACCGAATGCATCTTTTTGAGATGTACAATAAACTCAATCCAAACCAAAGGTGTGAAGTTCAAAGAGAAGCAACAAGGCAAAGGATGATTGAACAACTTGAAGGTGAATTGCACAAAGCTAACAAAACAGCCACTGCTTGGAAGTATGCATTCATGGTTGTATTTTCAGTTGTTATAGCTTTGGTCCTTGTCCTAAAGTAGTATGCTCTAATAGTTGTCATTAGGATTGTGTTGTTTTGTTGTTTAAGGGTTCTATTTAGTACTAGCTAAACCCTTGTAAACACAATCAAATGTAAGCTGTCATGATGGTTATATGCAATAATATTATGGCTTTCCCTACATCTTTGCTACAAATTCTAGTTAAGTTTGATTGCTAGAGATTATGGTTACAATTGTCTTATTTAAGGGTGGTTTTAGTTATGCACTTAAACCACTAACATACATACAATGGTTGCAACCATAAGCAGCCTATTACATTAAAAAGGCCTTAACTCATCTTCTTGTTGGCCTTTCCTTTTGGATCCTTGGGGTCTTTGACAACAAAAGGTTTAACACAATATTCTCCATATTTTTTGTTACATGGCACTCCTAGTACCTTAAGCCTTGCTTTAAATTCCTTCTTTGCTTCTTCTTTGGACATGAGGTTACTGCTACTTCCCATTTTCTTTGAAACCTGTGGTAAATCCTCTGCATTTATGACATACTTTGGGAAGTAATCCTCCCATGAACCTTGCTATGCATCAGAAGAGTCACTTGAGAAGTTAAACATTGACTCAGAGCTGTCACTTGGAATGTTTATGATCTCTGCACACAATAAGCCAACAAAGAAAAAAAATGGTTAGTGTTTACTGGTATTCTTCTCATAAAAAAACAGCTTAAATTGCAATGTGGTATACCTTTCTTCTTATTGGAAGACATTATTGCAGTTGTATCTTTGGTTTGTTTATGTATGCTTTGCATGTAGTATACACTTAAATAGAGATGTTGTATAACCTTTTGCAGTGAGTATGTGGTGAATTTTAGGGGGATGGTAAAAGGTGGAACAATATGGCAGTTAGTATGTCGTCAGTTTTCACATTGCATGTTCACAAAGAGAATAGTAAGATTCTCATGTTGAATTGGAACAATATGGCAGTTAGTATGTGGTCAGTTTTCACATTGCATGTTCACAAGGAGAATAGTAAGATTCTCATGTTGAATACACAAACCAATTGACTGAATTGACTGTATTTACATAAAACAACATTCAATAAACAAAGTAAATAACATTTGCATTAATCAAATTATAATGGTTGGGGGACAGACACATAGTTTTTGGGGCACACTTTAACAAAAGTTGTGCTAGTTGTGCATATTAAACTGTTTTCAAGGCTCCTCAACAGACAAAGCTGAATCTGGTGTTGACCCTTCACCATCAGGACCAAAACATGCTTTCTTCATCTTCTGGTCAAAAATCCTCTCAGATCTACCCCTATTTTTGTGGTAAATCCTAAAAGGAACATCAGCAGCTTGTCTTTTGGTACCTCTCTTGTTTGGTTCAGCAATGGTAAGTGCTTTGCCCTTGAGTGATTCAGCTGCCACATCTTCCAGTTGAGGTCCTGCAACAGATTCTTGAGTGTCCAAAACTGCATTAACAGATGCCACTTCTCTGTTGTAAGTTTCTTGTTCATATGATTCTTCATCATCAATGTAGCATGAACTGTGTAATCCCTTCTGAATGTCCCAATATTCCTCTTCTTTTTTCTTAGCTAGTTCCCTTTCCAAATCTTGTGCTTTCCACCTTTCTTCAGCTTCCATAGTTAACCTCACAGCTTCTTCATCAAATTCATCTTGTTGGTTATTCTCTTCTGCAGCCAATCTTTGTTCCTCTTGAAATAGCAACTCCTCCATGTAATCATGTTCCAAGTTCCTTCTTATTTCATTCTCATCCATAAACTGTATGATAGTGAATACATGAAATTAAAAATAAAAAAATTAACACCCTAAATAACAAGCAGTTAAATAATACATACCACATTAGGCTGTTGACTTCTTCCACCAGCTCTTTGCCCTCTCCCACCACCTCTTTGCCCTCTTCCAGCACCTCTTTGACCCCTTCCACCCCTTCTGGGCCCCCTTGATCCTCTACCACCACCTCTTGCAGAAGCATATGTTGTATAATCAGGTACAGTGGTGGGCTTAGATTGCCTAGTGGGCTTAGGTGGTTTTCGAACTGGAGCCTTTTTACAGCTTGCTTTGTTGTGTCCTTTTTCTTGACAATTAGTGCAAGTCATAACTCTACCCCTTCTTGATACTTGAGTATTGTTTTCTGATGGTGCAATGATCCTGTTCTTTTTTGGCCTACCTGGCATTCTTCTCATCAAAGGTGGTAATAGTGGTGGATCTCTTGTTCTCTTCCACATTGTACTACCATAGACAGGCCTTATTGAGAATTGATAAGCTTGAAACCACCTTTCTTGGCTATACCACTCATGTACTCCTTCCTCGGGATTTCTACCTAGATGTGCATATGTTGCAACTGCATGGATACAAGGTATCCCAGAAAGCTCCCACATTCTACACATGCATTTTTTTGTATGAATGTTAACTCCATAAGCTTCATTACCACTTCTTACTTCCAATTCTTGAAATCCACTAGGTATAACATCCCAATACCTGTTTAAATAGATATATAGTTAGTTTCTAATCTAAATATAAAATTATAAATTTCAAGTAATACCTTATTTGAAAATCCATCATGAAGTTAAGTCTTTTCCTCACTGAAGGTGTGTCAATATCTTCACACTTCCTTGCCACTCTATTCATAGAAACCAACCTCTACATGACATAAAGTCTTATGTCTTCAAGCATTGTGATCAATGGTTTTGCTCTTGGTTCTAAGATTTCCCTGTTGAAACTCTCACAAATCCCATTCTCAAAACTAGCACACTTAGTTTCAAAACTAAAAAAGGCCCTGGTCCAACTGTTAGGATCCCTCTAGAGCAAGTAATCATATGCCTCTTGAGATAGTTGCTTAATTTCTTCCATTTTAATGTAGAACTTATTCTCTAGAGTGGTTGAAGCAGCTTGCCAAAACAGTGTTTGTAGTTCAACTCCACTGAATTTCCTCTTAAAGTTTGCAAAAACATGCCTTGTGTACTTTCTGTGTTCAGCATGAGGTAAAAATTCACCAACAGCATCTAGAAGACCCTGTTAAATACATTGAATAAATTAATGTTCAATATAGCTACAAGTACATAATTACTTGAATTCATAAGATTAGTAATTTACCTTATGAGAATCTGATATGATTGTTATGCCATTCCCCTGATGCAACTGCAAATCTTCACATAGTAAGCCCAAAAACCAACACCAGTTCTCATGATTTTCCACCTTTACTACTGCCCATGCTATTGGGTACATTTGGTTATTTGCATCTCTACCCATAGCAACAAGTAACTCACCCCTACATGTATGTTTTAGGAAACATCCATCCAATCCTATTACCTTTCTACACCCAGCAAACCAACCATCTCTAACACCTTTAAAACATACATAAAACCTTCTAAAATAGTTGTTGCCTGAAGAGGTCTCTTCATCATCAACTCTACATGTGCTACCAGGATTTGTGTCAAGTACAGCATTCCTATACTCCCATATCCTAGCATAATGTTCCTTCAACCCACCTTCATAATCAAATAAAGCCCTCTGTTTTGCTCTAAGACATTGGCCAATGCTAACATTTAAGTGATATTTTGCCCTAATGTCTGCTTTCATCTTCAATAATGGCATAAAAGGGTCTGCAATGAGTTCCTTGGCATAATGGTGTGCTATCCATTTGTATGTTACCAAACTACCTAGGTTGTAATTCCTAGAACATTTGTGTTTAGGCTTTAGGGACTTGATCTGGAAAGACATTTCAGTTGACATCCATGATGCAAATAATCTAAAACCACAAACATTTTTATTCTTATCAACTACCCTAACAGATTTCCTTTTAATCCTACCCTTTTTGATGACCTTGTTAGGTGACTTAGAAGTACCCTCACCATCATTTGAACAACCCACCACAATTGTAGAACAACCCTCCCCATCTTTTGAACTACCCTCACCATTCTTTTTATTCCTATCCTCTTTTCTTTTTTTAATAGTGGGAGCTCCAGCACATCTACCTGATTGCACATCCCTACCACAATATACTAGCAATTGTTTCCAATCATTTCTCATAAACCACAGTTGATACCCATTTGCTACACCATAGTTAGCTAAAGCTAGTTTCAATTATTCATTGGTCTCAAACCTCATACCTAAAACAGGTTCCATTTTATCCCATTGTTGTGAAGGATCATGTCTTGGATATATGATACCTGACTTAGCTCTATACTTAGGATCTATGTTATCTGGGTCATTTATCACTTCTTTTGTAAGTTCATTGACTGGTTCATCAATGAAACCTTTATAGTGACCACTATTAGAGCACAACTTCAACAGAAATGGATCCTTTGTTGTGACAACCCTAATTTGTACATTCTCATCACCTTCATTAAAAAACTCAACATCACCATAATCTTCTTCATCACTAGAACAATAAGCATCACTAGATTCGTTTCCTAAATCAACATTATTGGCTTCTGCAAAGTCCCTAATATCAAAGGCATCATCATCTAGATGTTCTGCATACATATCCACAACCCACTTAGTTTCATAACCTACTGTTAAGAAAGCCTGAACATCATCATCATTTTTTATTTCTTTGATGCCTAATCTTAACGGGGTGCCTACTTTGCAATAATACAGCCTCCTAAGTGGACTATGAACTAAGTGCTTAACTAAATCAAATAAATCATTAAATGACATACCTTCAAACCTAACATCTGTTATTTGCTTGATATCCCCTCCCAAATAATCGAAAGTTTTTATTGTGAAATAGCCATCGTGATTTAAATTGACTGTGAAAACACGATTCTTGTCCGGTTTATGTTTTCTCATCTTGATTACACAAATTTGATTTCTGGAATTGGGAATTAGGGTTCTTGTCGAATTTGGGGGGGGGGGCGATTTTGGGAATTAGGGTTCTTGTGGATTTTGGGGGGAAACGTTATTTGGTAAAGTGGGAGTCAATGGGTCAACAAACGTTATATAAAAAGTAAATTTGTCTTTTTGTGGATTTTACCGGTTTAGCAAGTGACAGGTTGCAAAAGTGACAGTTATAGCATAACTTTAACGGTTTTTCAAAGTTTCATATGTTATATTAATATTTTACAAAGTTCGTTACCTAACATTGAAAATTTTTCAAAGTTCATTACCTATCTATGTAATTTACCCAACTCAAAAACATAAAATTTCTTGCTTGAAGGAAAACTGTATGAGCTCAGTTCTGGTTTCCTTTCATGCATTTGAAATGATTGTTATTAACTACTCTACTAGTGTCCTATGTTTGTTATTAACTATGTTTCTAAATAATATACCTTTGTTTTCCTTTCTAATGAGGGTAAAGACCATAAAATAACAACTTACTTTCTCAAATTTACCGAGATGAAACACTTACTTTTTTATTAACATTTAAGTCAATGAAACTTTCAAATATTGTTCTGAGGTTAAACACTTACTTTTTTTTATCAATATTTAAGCCAACGGAACTTTCAAATATTGTTCTGAGATGAAACACTTTTTTCAAGGGTATTTTTGTTGACCTCAGAACAATATTTGAAAGTTTCATTGGCTTAAAAATTGATAAAAAAAAGTAAGTGTTTCACCTCAGAACAATATTTGAAAGTTTCGTTGGGTTAAATGTTGATAAAAAAGTAAGTGTTTCATCTCGGTAAAATTGAGAAAGTAAGTTGTTATTTTATGGTCTTTACCCTTCTAATGATCGCTATTAACTATGTTTGTTTTGTTGTATGTGTAGATATCAAATATGGGATTGCCAAACAAAACGCTAAAGAAAAAGGGAAGGGAGTTACAAAAGATTATACGATTAATTGTCTTTCGTCGAAAATGGTTTAGTATGTTTATTTGAACGATTTAATATGTTTTTGGTGGAATTTTATACGTTTTGAAACGTTTGTAAGTTGCGATACATTTGGTGATATGTTTTTTCCTATTTTTACTAGCATGAGCTACGATTTTTTTTTTAAACAAAATACGGGAAGTACTGGATTGGTACCGATTTCCCGGTACCGAGTACCGGTACCGAAATCCCGTACGGTACGGTACCGGTACCCCTTTGCATGCTCGGGAAAAAAACGGTACCAATAATTCGGTATGGTACTGGTACCGTGCTCATCCCTAAAAAAGACCGAAAATACCACCAAAAACATACCTCACAAACACAATTAAATAATGCACACTCACACACAACAAAGAGTGGAGGACTCGGTCTTAAATAGGATCGAATTGTGAATTCTTTAAACATGACCACGACCATGACCGAGTTAGTGTAATGGGAGGATGCATCTAAAAGGGTGCATGACCGGGGGGGGGGGATTCACATTATGTTTAGGGGTTGTGCCCTCCATGCTTCGCTAAATAATATCGGTTTTTACTGTAAAAATAAAAAAATTAAGACCTTTTTATTAAAGTGCACCCCACCACAAAATCAAATTACCCCCCACCTTAAAGTTAAACAATGTAAAAACCTCGTATCTCTATCTTAATATTTGTGTGCACTATGACTTTTGTCAAAAAAAAATGCCCCCGACCTCTAACATCCTGGTTGCGCCATTGATCACGATTCGCTCTTTACTCCTATCGGTTTTTCTTACCATCATTTCTGTACGGTTTGGGGTTTTTCTATCTTCATTTTTTTTTTATTTTTTTTTACAGTTTTTTAAGGGTGGTCGTGTCGTATTTTTTTGATATGTTAGAAATTTAGGTTGTGGTCAAGGTGTGGTTGGTTGTCAGGTAGTTGCAGCAAGTGTTTGGGTCGTGTAGAGGTCACGTCATTTTTCTAGGTATGTTAGAGAAAGTTTGAGGTTGCGTTTTTTTTAACAATAAAAGACAATCTTATCAAAAAATTTAGGTTTTACCATGTATGCTTTTACAATCATTGTTGTTTACTATGTCAACCCTCCTTACAAGTTACATCTCACCCGTGTTATTTATCATGTAATTGCCATTAACTCTAGAGTTTTTATTGGTTTGTAGGTTGTTTTGGTCGAAATTGTAAGCAAATCAAATTCGTTAATTCAAACAAATGCCTCATGCAACTTAAAAATTACTAATTAAAAAGTTTGGTTAATTTGATCTCGTTACTCACGACTAAACTAGTTTGCCATTGTGCATCAATGCTAATACAATAAAACATAATGTTACCTGTCATTGATATTTAAGCCACAAGAAGCCCGTTTTCTAAAAAACGAGCTCGATGCCCAGCCTCTCTTCTCTTCCCTCATTTAAGGTTGGTTTTTATGGGTGAAGTATCACTTTCATATCACGCATCACGCACAACGCATCATAAAAGATCTCACCTTTATTTTTGCACATAGTGGTGGCCTGCACCACCTTTATTTTAATTTTTTGAGTTTTTGATGCAAAAGGGTGAAATATTTATATTAATATCAACAACAATTTACCAAGCATTCTCTCAATTGTAATGGACATATCCCATCCAGTGACAACATAACAAAGCATTCTATTCTAACAGATATCTGACAACAAAAGAAAATATCTCTGATAGGCACTATCCCATATCAGACACAACACTCTCATCTATTAACTTTTGATGAAGCTATCTGCACAGCTCACATTCACTAAGTAGCAGACAACCCATGTCTGCACACTTCCAAATTCACCCATATAGTGTTGCACCAAGACCATAGCTTCACAATTTACGTTTCCCAACCATCTCCCAACTTGATCATTCAACCAACATCCACAATGATCAAGTGGAGTGGTGAAAGGTACCACAACCTCACAATTTATTTATTTTTTAGTTTGGGTGGGTATATTGTGGGGTATAGTTATATAAAGCGGATACTTGTTATAGTTTTTGTTTGATAATGACCATGAAAGGTAAAAGGTGATGGTACTGATTGGAGTGATTGCGTGTATTAAATAGTGATGTGACACTGATGTAAGAATGATGATAACAGTGACTATAAAAATTAGTCTCTAATAAGACATGCTTTTCTTAAAAAAACGAATAAAAGGTACACTACTACAATGTAATAAAATAGGAATTGACTAATTTTATATTGGAGCACCCACACATGCCCCTAACTACACGGATAGTAATCAAGGTTTTCAAGATCAGAATCCTACTAAGGATCATTTTTGATTTTGCAAGATCGAGATCGTAAGATCGGATCGGGATCTTAAGATCTTACTATAATGTCATTTTCTTAATAGTCTTCGTAATATTATTCAAACCCACAAATTATTATATATTATAAACACAAAATTATATGAATGTTTCATGAAAATGTTGTCCTAAATTATGAATACGAAATGTTTAAGAAGATTAACATGTTGTTTTTTTTTTAATTCTATAAAACATAATCCATAACCTTTTAGTTTTTTAGCTTGCTGTTCAAGAAAAGTAAGATCGGATCAGATTAGATCTTAAGATCATCTGGTTAAGATCGGGATCCTATAAGATCTTAAGCTTGCTAAGATCCTATGTAGGATCCGGATCGTTTTTCCTTTATAGCATCGTAAAATCGTAAGATCCTAATATCGAAATCGAGATCCTGATAACAATATTTCAACGTTTTTGGTGCTCATGACCACGTGCGTCAAACAAGGCAGATAGCATCATAAATTACTCCCAGTAAAAGTTATAGAATACTATTGTTGTTAGTTAATAGTTCGAGGGTTGAAGTGTAAAGAATCTTATTTAATTTGATTCATTTCTATTCTTAAAAAGAATCTAAACTAGTTTATGCCAAAATAATTTTTGTGGTTACCACGCGCCGTTATCTGTGGCGGGTGTAGTTCCTTTTGTGCACATTCGGCACAAGTAGCATTTTAAATTAAGAAGCAATTTTATACTATTATTATTTTTTTAAATTTGAAAATGTTATATTTACCCATGCATGTTTAAAAAGTATTGTATATTATTTAATGATTATATATTTGAGAGGAGTTATATTAAATACAAAACTTTTCTTATATACCAATTGACTCATCCTCACCATCCATCTAAAAAGAAATCAATGGTTGAGATTAAAAGTATTTTAATATTTCACTCATTTTTTATCTATACTATCTATAATGGAAAAATGGTCAAACTTGAAAAAGTTGAGTCTTAAAAGTTGAGTATTGAAAGTCAAATGTGAGAGAAAATTAATGTAATTAATACTCTTATTAAAACACCCCATTACTTAAAAGTACAATGATTTATTCATATTGTACAACCAATTAAAAACATATCTACCAAATTAAATACAACCAATTAAAACACAAACCGGGTTGACCCGGGACGTTTCAAACCCGGCGGGTTGACCCGGTTTAATTTGACCCGTTTTCAACCCAACCTAGCAAGTTGACCCGGTTTAATCGACCCATTTTTCGACCGGAACGGTTCAACCGGTTGAACTACCCGGGTCGAACCGGGTTTCAAAACATTATCCATTACTTAAAAGTACAATGATTTATTCACATTGTATAACCAATTAAAAACATATCTACCAAATTAAATACAACAAATTAAAACACAAACCGGGTTGACCCGAGACGCTTCAAACCCGGCGGATTGACCCGGTTTAATTTGACCCATTTTCGACGCAACCTAGCAAGTTGACCCGGTTTAAATCGACCCATTTTTCAACCGGAGCGGTTCAACCAGTTGAACTACCCGGGTCGAACCGGGTTTCAAAACATTATCCATTACTTAAAAGTACAATTATTTATTCACATTGTACAACCAATTAAAAACAAATCTACCAAATTAAATACAACCAATTAAAACACAAACCGGGTTGACCCCGGGGCGCTTCAAACCCGGCGGATTGACCCGGTTTAATTTGACCCGTTTTCGACCCAACCTAGCAAGTTGACCCGGTTTAAATCGACCCATTTTTCGACCGGAGCGGTTCAACCGATTGAACCACCCGGGTCGAACCGGGTTTCAAAACATTATTTTTCGTTTATAACCTATAAACTTTTTTTTATCAATAAACTATCTGTCGCTATAAAATCCCGTTGCTATGCACGGGTACTCGTCTAGTAATTTAAATATCTCTTAAACCGTTAATCGTTAAACGAAAATAATTACACCATCGCGACGAGCATTTAATTATTTTTCTATAAACGGGCACTTTGATATAGTTTCGACAAAAAAAACAATCGTTTTTTTTTCACCTTTTTTTCGTGACCGAAAAAATCACATATGATATGTAATATCACATGCATCACATGTGATATGGTGATATTAGCGTAATATCACATGTGATTTTTTCGGCCACGAAAAAAAATGTGAAAAAATGAGAATTTTTTTTTTTTTTTTTTTTTTTTTTTCAAAAATATATCAAAGTGCCTATCTATAGAAAGATAATTAAATGATCGTCGTAACAGTATATATTTTTTCGCTTAACGATTAACGGTTTGAAAGATATTAATATTTGAAAAAAAAAAAAGGGGATGAAAGTGGGTTTTTTAAATTGTTGGGATTAATCTCATATATTAGATCAAATAAAGATGGAGGGTGGAGATTAGTCGCTTGGTATGTAAAAAAAGTTTGGTCATCAAATGATCTTAAATCTGTATTTATAAAATTACTTATAAAATTAAGAAGCATAGCTGTCAAACTCGCGAGTTTACACGTAAGATCGTACGATCTTACGTGCACACCAGTCAAAATCATGTAGGATCGTGGTAGGATCGCATCTGAGGTAGGATCGTAAGTAAGATCGTAGGATCGCACGTAAGATCGACACGCGATCCGAGTTCATTTTTTTTTTTTATTATTTTAATCTTTTAAGTCCATCCCACTTGCTTAAGCCAAAAAAATAAACGTGTGTTTTACTAATGTCTAATGAGTAAACCACTATTGTTTCATTTTATAAATAGATTATAGTTTATACATAGTTTCCTACTTTTCTAAATAGATTATAGTCTAAAAGTGTTCAATAGTTTAATTTACTTTACTTCACTGTGATTAAACTAATCAAATGGTATGTTTTGAAATGCCACTTATGAAACGTTTGTTTTCTTGAAATCATGTTGATGGCTCGTATGTTTTGAGACATTTAGGACCTATGTTATGTAATATTATTCCACTAAATCGTTAATGTAACGATTGAAACTTGATTTTTTTGTGTTTTACTATTACTTTGGTGTTTGAAATTTGAACTTTGTCATTTTCAAGAGGATATTATATGAATTTATCTTTGACGTTGAGTAGAAATGTAAAACAGTTTGACTCGTATATCATTTGTTTACAAAATATGACAAATTGGTAGGATCTTGCAAAGACAAAAACGATCGCGATCTTGACAGCTAAGAAGGAATATGAATTTCATCCTTAAATTAAACATGATATTTTCAATCATTAATTTTTATTTAAATCATAATCGTAATAAGTAATATTTTGTTTCTTGCGGAGAAGAATACCTTATCATTAAAAATAAAAAATAAATAGAACTCGTAAATATAACTTTTGATTTTAACTGATTAAGATCCATAAACTTTGAGTTTAATTTATGTTTAAATTTACATGTTGATCTTTTATTGGTTATAACAATATAACCTATTTCTCAAAAACTAACGAGGGCGTTGATAGCACAAACTCTTGGGGCATGTTTGGTATGGGGAATTGAAGACAAAGAAATGGAAATGCATTAATTTCCTTTGTTTGGTGATGGCTGAGAAATTGGGGCACGGAGATTTCAAAATCTCTAGAGAATCTAGCTACTTGTTATTTTATTTCTCTATTTTCTCCACCTTTTGTAGTGGAAATCCATTTCTCTACATTATGCTACAAAATAAATCACGTAGACAAGTTTTTTTTCATACAATTTTTTTTACTATAACTTTTTACAAAATAAATAGGTTTTTTAAAAATATTAATAATTTTTTTATAAAAAATAATTTAAAAAAATATTTTTATTAAATATATATATTTTTTAGAATTGTTATTTAGAAAAAAATAAATTTTTTAAATAATTTTTATAAAAAATAAATTTAAAAAAAAATAAATTAAACTTTTTTAAATAAATTTTTAGAAAAATAAGTTTTTTTTTTAAATAAATTAAAAAAATAAATTAAAAAAATATTTTTTTTAAATATATTTTTTTAGAATTGTTATTTAGAAAAAATAAAAAAATTTAAATAATTTTTATAAAAAAATAAATTAAATTTTTTTTAAATAAATTTTTAAAAAAATAAGTTTTTTTAAAAAATAAAATTTTTAAAAAAAATAAATTAAAAAATATATATATACCTTATAAAAATATATATTTTTTTTAAATATATTTTTTAGAATTGTTATTTAGAAAAAATAATTTTTTTAAAAAAATCAACAAATATTTTTTTTTTTTCATTTCTTGGGTCAAGTCTCTGTTGTTATCAAACATTAGAATTAAACAAAATTCTCTACTGATTTCTATTCTCTGAATTTATATTCTCTGCTTCATTTCTATTCTCTGAAATTCTCTTTACCAAACGTGCCCTTGGTTCTCAAGTTTTAAAAGAAAGGAAAATGAAAATGTGAAAGAAAATGAAGTAATGGTTCATATGTTCTTGAGATAAAGTAAAGAAAAATAAAATTAATTATAACTCATATTCTTGAGTTAAATGAAAAGGAAAATAACGTGTTCAAATTACATATAGCCTTTTAATTGTTAGTGTTAAATCTTTTAAAAGGGACATATTTTACACAAAATATATTCATGTTTCCTTTTATTTTCCTCCAAAAAGTGGGATGGAGAATTTTTATGGAAAGTTCAATTCATTTCTTCTTAAATTTCTTTTCTTTTCTAAAAAACACAAAAAACATCATTTTTCTTTCTTTTCCTTTCAAATTTTAACTTAAGAACACATCACTAAGTTTAGCAAGAAAAATATACTTAAGTTAGGTTTCTCAATCACTTTTTCTTGCAACAGTAGCAAAGGTATCCACTTGTTAATTAGAACTGTAAAATGATTTTTAACAAAAACACAACATATATTAGACCTAGAAATACGTCCAAATGTTTTATCTTGATATCTTTATATGGTGGAACAACTTGTTGATCTCAAACAAAAGAAGTTCAAAACATACACATAGAGAGTTCATGCCACTCTTTCATGAGTCTGATCTACTGTTTGTTGTAAAAGATGCAATAAAGAAACATATATTTTTTTTTCTTAGACACAAAAGTCAGAGATGTAGAGTAGCTCACTTATTACTTGTGCATTGCTCATATTTGTCATTTTGGATCATATCATGTCATGACATTCCATTGATGACAATAAGTGTCAACATAGAGGGGTAGTAAATACTAAATAGTCAACTTTTTTGTTCCCAGATGCATTTATCATCAAATGCATCGTGATACATAAAACTAACTCTCGTGTTCCCAAAGTTCAACATAAAACAGCAATAAAAAATAAAATAAAAAATTAGTGCATGCGTTCAACCTTTTGGTTGGTATAAAACAAGAATAAATAAAATTGTTACAAGTTGCTACATAGTTGCTGTTTCTTTCAAGATTGAAAAGTAAAATGAAAAAAATTTCAACACACAACCACAATATATAAATGTTGGGAGCATGTTATAAATATTGTTGGTCAAAAGTCAAATGATGGCTTATACAAAATTTATTAAGTGTTTCATGATCTTTCAAAAGTATTAATTCAGACAATTGAGTAAACATCCATCCAATAGAGAATATTACATTCTTTTAGCACACAAATGTGAATATTCATATTGAAAAAAAATTCAGGTTTAAGTTTTCTTAAACAACTTATGTTATTCGGCCAAAAAATTTGTATCAGCTCTTTGGAAACATAAAAGATTTATGATGTTTTTGGATATCATGAGTTTTAAAAGGCGTGCAAAGGACCGGTAAAGACGTGAGGCTTGGTCATGCTGTCACGCCACGCCTTATGTCACGTCTTTTTGTAAACTCGATATACATGAAATATGATATAAATATTTTCATATTTTGTACCGCCTTATGTCACGCCTTATAAACGCAAACGCTTCGCCTTTAACGCTAAAGCGTAAGACTTGGTCATGTCGTCACGCCACGCCTTACGCTATTTCTAACCTTGTTGGTACCCTATAAATATTTTTACATTTGGGAAGCAAAAGCCTCAAAGAACAAATGATATCATCATGCAAAACTATAATGTCCAACTTGTCATATCATAAACAATAAATTGTACTATATATAAGATTTGGGTCTCCAAATTGCATGCAAAGACCACTTAAAGGGTAGTAAATGTAGAGAAAGATACTAAGAGGGCTATAGAAGAAAACATGTGAAAGGAAAAGTGGACTAATTTGTTATGTTACACGCCTAACTCGTTTTACATGATCTTGTCCCCATGCTATCTTATCAACATAGTGATCTTTGAATACGTACGTATAGTATTATCTATATCGGTATTACATCAACAATGACCCTGAGAGGTGATTTATACAGCATCATAATTGATACATACACCGTTAAATGTGTTGGGTGACATTATATATCAGTATTAACATTGAGAGGTGACTCGCACAACACCATAATTGATACATGCACCGTTATATGTGTTACGCGGGTTTATACGTGCATGAGTTATATACAAAATGGTGTATTTGTATGTTTCAATTATTGTCTCGTACAAGTCATCTTCCGTTTTTACTAGTTACTACTAAAGTTGTCGATTTATAATGGCACTAGCTTATAGACCCGTGAGATTCACGGGTTTTTAGAGGGTTCTTGAATAAGAAAACATAAGTACGCGAATATGCAAGAAAGATTAAAGAACGTAAACTTTGTGAAATTTTGTTTGAACGGAAACATAAACTTATAAGTACCAAAAGACATAAAATACAATGGTCGTAAGTATGTATGTAATAAATGTTCATTTCCTCTTGATCAACAATACGTTTGTCTTGAGAAGCAAATGAATGTAGTGACCATTCTAAGACTTAAAGAAAAGCTCCTTTCCGTGAACACCTAATAAGTAGGAAAAAATTGTAAGTGATAGAATTTATAGACTTACAATAAGAGTAAATTAGTAAAATCAAAAAAAAAAGGTTAAATATGCATAATGTACATACCTATTGATCGTCTGCTCATATAAACCATGAAGAACTTCTTTATAAACAACATTTGTGGTAGTATTTGATAGGTTACCATCTGCATCTGAAACAACAACCTTCAAACCTTTTTTGCTTTTGACACGCGAAAGAGCCACATATAACTGCCCATGTGTGAATACAGGGCGCGGCAGATACAAACCGACTTTTGAAAGCGACTGCCCTTGGCTCTTGTTTATTGTCATGGCGAATGACACCGAAACGGGATATTGTTTCCTCACGATCTTGAGAGGTAAACGTTATCAGATGGAGTAATTCTCAATCATGGTATGATAACCTTATGTCCAAAATGTATCCCATTAATGATCTGTGCTTGAATAGAAGTACGTGATAATCATAAAACCTGAAGTCGTGTACCGTTACACAATCCATTTGCTTGATCAATATTTCTTAGCAACATTATCGGGACACCAATTTTTAACACCAGCCTATGGTTTGGAACACCTGAGAACTTTAGTCCATTTATAAAGTCTGTTGAGAAAACAGATTCATCCATTGCTGTCCCACGATCAGTTTTATCAATACTATCACAACTAAGGTAAACCATTTCGTCACCCGGAAATGTCTTAAGCAAATGATCATTTATACTATCGACCACTTCGTTGGTCGGAGCAAGAATGACCTTTTCTTGAAAATAGGACGGGTCATCTATATGATCCAAAAGATTTGGATACGTAAAATCTACAATGGACTTTATCGGATCAGACGAATCATTTATTAGAATGTCGTTGGGTATATCTATTTCAACCTCCCCGTCGTTTGATTCTCCAACGTCCCCGTCTCCTATCTTTAGTATCCATTCAGTAAAATCACGTATGTCGTTCACATCTTCAGGTCGAGATCCAATGGTTAGCCTCATGTTGGCTGTTAACTTGAGGACGGTGCAATGATCCCACAAATATGATTGCTTTAAAGACACACCTACAATGTCTTGGCGTGAACCTTTTGCAATAACTGGAAGAACCTGTCTAAAATCACCACCAAAGACCACTGTCATTCCACCAAAAGGTATTTCGCGAGTGTCATACCTCGTCTTGCGTAGAACATCGCGCAATGACCTATCCAAAGCCTTAAAACAAAGCTTATTCGTCATTGGCGCTTCATCCCAAATAATTAGCTTGCATTTCTTTAACAACGCTCCAAGATCACTTTGAGGGAAGATCGAGCAAGTAGAAGTCTCATCAATATTGATAGGAATATGGAATCTCGAATGAGCAGTTCTGCCACCTGACATTAGTAAAGATGCAATACCACTTGATGCGACGTTTATGACGATATCAGAATTTCTTCTAATTCCAGCAGCAAGGGTTTTCCATAAATAGGTCTTTCCAGTACCACCGTATCCATATACAAAATAGACATCTCCTCTACCTGTTTCTACGGATGTCATGATAGTGTCATAAACGCCTTTATGTTATGTGGTTAAAGCCGCGTAGAGGTGTGCATATTCACATTGCAACTCTTCTGGGTTATAATGTGTTTCATTATATATGAGTCGATTACTGATTGACCCAGAAATAGTCAACTAAAGTCAACCAAGTATTTGGTCAACAAAAGTCAAACTAGAAAAGGCTCAATGCACCAAGGAGAGTATAGGAGTTCTTCCCGGGTCGTTTTATGTCCCGACGAAGCGTGAAATTGTGTTTTAAACGATTCGAGATCATGTGATTATGAAACGATAATGGGAAAGTGAGATTTGATGGAATTAAACTATGAAATTATCAATGAGAAAGATTATTAAACACTACAAACGATTACTGAGAATATGGAAACGTTTACAAAATTACAATTATACGTATACGNCCCACCGCGCTACCTAGAGCGCGAGAACAACGAGAGGCGTACCGATGTCCACGCTATGCTCGGTACAACATCCAATTCGCAGTACTCGGAGGAGTACGAGGGTAATGAGCGGCGCACTAACGTCCACTCTAGGCTAGGTAGTCGCAGACTCCGCGATAGACTTGGACCACAGCGCTCACCAAGCGAGAAATCTTCTAGATCTGGAAGCAGAAGAGTTCACGAAAGACCGGGGAGACGAGTTTCCCCAAGTGAAAGCCCCTCTAGCTCAGACTCCGAAGAAAAACGGCGCAAGCGCCGCAAAAGAAACGATTCTTCCTCGAGCAGCTCCTCGGACAACGAGGATAAAGAAACGGGACACTGGAAGTCCATAGGAAGACGTCGCGAGGAAGAGGACGAGGACATATCCCTTCCTTGGCATCGCCAAAAGGTCGATGCGTTCTCAAAGCGCATCAGTGACTATTCGGACGACAAGAAAAGGCGTATGCCTTCCAATGTTAAAACATATGATGGAACGGGTGACCCTGATGATCACCTAAAAATTTTCGAATCCGCTGCTAGTATTGAAAATTGGCCACAACCTGTGTGGTGCCATATGTTTAATTCCACATTAGTGGGGAATGCGCGAACTTGGTTTAGCAAACTTCCACGAAGAAGCATAAAGGGGTATGAAGAGTTGCGGAAAGCATTCCGCTTGAACTTCACTCAAAGAAAGAAGTGCGCTGATTGGCCTAGAAACAGTCAACAAAAGTCAACCAAGTAATTGGTCAACTAAAGTCAATCCATTTAAGGGCTCAATGCACCAAGGAGAGTATAGGAATTCCCCGGGTCGTATAAATCCCGACGAGGAGTGAATTGTATCGAAAACGGTTCTGAGATCAAGTGATTATGAAACGATGATGGGAAAATGAGATTTGAAGGAATTAAACTATGAAGTTATCAATGAAAAAGATTATAAAACACTACGAATGATTACTGAGAATATGGAAACGTTTACGAATCTAAAAATATACGTATACGTTTAATTAAACATACACGTACGAAAATAAAAGTGAAAATGAAAATCTAAAAATACCTAGGTGATGAAAAACATATTTTTATAATCCTAAAAATAAAAGAAAATTTTATGAAAAGTAAAATTATATTTTACACTATTAATATTAATTAATTACTAATTACTAATTAAACTAAGTTAAATTCAAATAAATACTAGATGAATAGTAGAAAATCTATAAAAATTCCTAAAAATACTTTAAGTCACTAGAAATTTAAGAAAAATATAAAAACATATTATTATTTAACAAATATTTAAAAAAGAAAAATAAAAATTAAATTATATTAAATAGAAACTATCACTTAAATTAAAAAGGATGATTTTTGTGATTTTCTTTTTACAAAGCTATTAAACAACCAAAATAATGAAACTTTTGTGAAGGGAACTTTTTGGAAAAGCACAATAAGCTCAGAAAGAGCTTATTATGCTCAACAGTTGACTTTCTTTTGACCAAGGAGGGAAATAAGCTCAAATGAACTTAAGTGGGGTCCACAAGACTTAAATCTGATGAAAGCAAGTTACTTGAACAATGTTAGGCCAAAATCACTCAAATACTCACACTAAATAAGCCAAAAACTCAAAATAAGCACTTTGGATATAGAAATCTGAGGGAAATATGGGACAGACTTGTATGGTTATTCCAGGTGGGGTCCACTGAGCTTAAGTCTCAACCAATGGCTGAAATGGATAGCCAGCTAGGTGGTGAGCTTGTAGAAACAAGAAGCACTCACTGGGTCCCACTAATAAGCTCACAAAGGGCTTGTGAATGTGCTTGTTCACACTGATTTCCAGTGTATGCAGAAAATGAACAAAACAAAGAGGCTAGCAGCCCTAGGAAAAGGACATGCAAAAGCTAAAAGTGAGTTGGATCTTGAAGATGGGTTGCTAGGCTTTACAAAAAGCCAAGGTTCACAAGCAGAAGCTCAATAATTAGCTTATGATTGGCTTGTGAAAAAGGCTCAGATCACTGAACCATTGAATTTGTTAAAAATCACCAGCCAATCATAAGCTAAATATCAATATTCCAAAAAGGCTTATGATTGGCTTCCAGCCAAATATCAATATTCCAAAATTACAAGTTCAGAAACCAAGTATTAAGCCCACAATAAAAATCACCAGTTAATTCAAAAACTGTTCTTTGATACTTTTGACTTTTTATGTAAAATTGAAAATTTGACTTTTACCAACTTTGATCTAGGTTTACTGATTGGTTATGATGTTATGAACTATAATGAGACTAGAACAAGTTATCTTAAACACTTTCTCAAAGATTTGAATGGTTCATGATCTCAAAAACCTACACAGTTAACTGTGTAGGCACTTATCACAATCATTTGACTTTTTTCTCAAAATGAAACTTGGTTTTGCTGTTTTATAATCCTTAAAAGACCTAATGTGGTATGTTGGAACTAAGAATGACAGCAATCACAGCCTAATACCCTTTGGATCAAGCTATGCCAAACACTCCCTTAAACCAAAGAAAACATGAGATTACAAAGCACAAACTAATTCAGACCATGAAATTGAACCTAAGCTTATATAATGACTTAATTAACTAAGTTAAGCAGACAATCACAAGAATTAACAACAATTATCAAAAATCACTACTAACCTAATATTACCAGTTAACTATCAAAATGAGCAACAAACTATTTCAAAGAACAACTACCCAATTTTATGCAATAAATTCACTAAGGAACACTAACTGAACATAGAAAGCTCACAAATAAGCATTAATAAGCAGTCCTACAGTTAAAGGCTAAAATGATTAAAGGGCTTACAAAATGCAGTTTAGCTAAGAACAAAGAACCATGAGCCTTAGAACCACCTATAGACCTCCCATGAGATCACTAATACCCAAGCACTCCAGAATTCACCATAATCCAGCCCTTCTTCACCTTTTTCATAGACTTTTTGATTTTTCTTCTATTTTATGTAATATTTTGGTATTTTTCTTTTTTTTTTTGAACCTAATCTGAATTTTAAAGTTACTAATAGCTTGAATAAGCTATCTAGGAGCTTATGTGTCCAAATTTAGTCCATACCAACAACAATTATGATCATTAACTATGAAATGAGTTCTTAGGAAAAACTTGCACAATTCAATTCAATGCTTAAAACTGAAATTGATTAATAAAAAAAGAGTTACAATACACTAATATCACTTGATACAACACTGAGAAACTTTAAAATACAATAATTTAGAAAGTTAACTAAAAACGAGCTAAAAAATACTAAGTTATATCACTCTTGGCTGATTCTCCATCTTGTTCTTCTTATAGTGCTCCTTTAGGGTTTTCTTGACCACTTTGACCTTTCCCACTTCCATTTACAACCATTGGATCACTCAAATTAATCCCAGCCTTCAATTTCGTTTTGGCGCCAAAAAGTCTTATAACTGCCAAGTGGGTTGGTTTAGTTTGGTGGGGGAATTAAATGTTGGGGTGTACTGTGGGAACATGGAGGAGGCTATGGAGGTGGAGAAGCATGTGGGAGAGATGGGGGGTGGTGGTGAAGGTACCCTGGAAATGGGGGTGTTGGTTGGGAGGTTAGGGATGGTCAAAGTATGCTTTGACTGAGGTTTAAACATTTAAACGGGGGGAAGAGTTATAATTAAGGGGTAATGGGCTGGGTTTTGTGAATTGGGCCAGGGGTGTGGACTGGGTTTGTTTTTGGGTTAAGGGTTTTAAGGAGTTAAAGGATCCGTTTGGTTTAATGTATAACACAAGGACCAAAAGTGCAATTTCCCAAAAGATGAAGGACTGATTTTGCACACTTTTCAAAATAACCATGAGGACCAAACTTGCCAACTTTGATAAACCAAAGACCAAAAATGCCATTTTTCCACTTTTAAATACCCAAGGATCATTTTTGACAATTTCTCAAAGTTTAGGGACCTGTTTTGCCAATTGCCCAAAATTCATTCAAGGACCATTTTTGACAACTTAAAACATTTCAAGGACCTTGAATGATAAAACTCCACATTTTTAAACTCCAGGGACTATTTTTTCCAAACTTAGAAAGTTGGGGGACTGAAACTGCCAAATCTGCAAACTTTGTACGTTTTTCATCTGTTTTTAAACATTTTGCATTTGAGACATATAAAACACGATCCTTGGATATTTTCATCATTTTGATGTGATTTTGCGTGTTTTCAGATGTTTTGCGTTTCAGATTTGACCAAAAATGATGAGTGTTTGCGCACTCATCAATTACCAAACTGACTTATGTATCTATCATCTGGGAAAGGCATTTCAGCGAACTGTCTCAACGATCTTCCTCTCGATCGCATAAGCTCTTCAATCCAGGACAAAGCTACATTTTTCTTTTCATCATCAGTAAGTCGCAAGTCTGCATAATATTTGTTTTTGTAGTCAAGTAAAAGCAACAGTATTAAAATATTAATATGGATAAATATTTAATGGTGTATCTTGTTTTCCTAAAAGCATAATACAGTTAATGCAATGAAAGTGGGAATGATCATTTTCACCCATTGACTTGTTTGAGCGGGTTGATTCTTGTTAAATAATATGCAGATACACGTTAGACACATAAACTGGACATTATTAAAGGGTATGATAAGCTGGACATTATTAGACACATAAACCAACAAAGATAATAGTAGTGTTTATGTCTATAACAAACGTTCCTCAATATAACTATATATTAGTGACAATAAATAAATTATATGTATTCTCAAGCCTATATATATAAACATAAGCAAATAGCCTCCAGTTTAACGTCATGAGATTACGATTGTTGTATAATTTCAGCAACATTTTATTGGTTGTGTGGTTTTTACCCAAGTGTATTCAGTATATTGACTACTATAGTTATCCAAGTTTGTAACTGTCATTGGTAGACCTGACCGAATATGTGCACAATAATTCATTTTGGCAACTATAAAGATAACCATCATCAAACATTAAAGTGGAGATAATAAATTGTGTACCTGGTATTCCTAAAATCTGACTTCTCTTGTATTCTACATCTTCGGTAAGCATATGCCATGTTTGTAACCACACAGTCAAAGGATTTTGAAGTTCCTTTTGAGAGAGCAATGTAACAAAAAGGTCACGTAGATGTTCAGCGGACGACCAGTGTGCTGCATCTTTAATACTTTCAATATACTCCTTGTCATCTTCTAAAAGACCCGCTGCATAGCAAGCTTGTTTGTATGTGGGATATTCAACCTTGTCCCAGGTTCTTATTTCAGCGTGAGTCGTACATCCTTTCTGGCAATTTAGTAGCATCCTACAATAGTAAGCTTCACTGGTTGAAATAGGAACATTATGAATTCTCCCAATTGTGTAACCTTTTTTTTCTGAATGTCCACATTCTTTTTTGTACATTCCATACAAATTTTGTAGGAAACTCCACATACGTAAGGTCCCTTGCTGCAGGATACTTCTCATTCATTATCATCCAACCATCGAACATAGGTGTGCCTACTGTTGGCTTGTTAATAACAGTTTGAAGATCCGAGTCTTCGTGATATAGAATATTCTGCTCACCTTCCAGGTGAAAGGAAAGTCTTTCAACATTTGGTGTTCTATAATGAATCTCGAACTCAAATATCCTCCACGCAGCCTCACACGCTGATAGGTATCTGCAATCATAGAAGGCCTTAATTTCATCTACTGGTTTAGCACGTTTATCACCTTCTCCCGTGGTAGATGGTTCATACAACTCGGCCGATACTCTATCTGGACCTTTGTTTATATACTTAAACAAATATTTGATTGATCCCGTCTGATTACACCATTCAACATTAAGGTGGCACTGATAACGTTTGAGTAGTGTGGCATTGTAAGGGATAACATATCCGTTATGCAACTTGTGTCCACTCTTTTCAACAAAATTACCGTTGTCACGTCTTCTGTAAATAGGGTACCCTTCAGTGTCAACTGAACTTTGTTGAACGAATTTTTTGGGAAGTGTCTGGTACATTTCCTGTCCGTGGTGCAAACCTGATTTGGGTCATCAACACCACAAGGTCCATGCATCATAAAATCATAAACTAATTTGTGCAAATCGGGATCCTCGTTTGGATCAGGTATCTCGGCAGATATGAATTTTTCGATATGCTCAACATTTGGAATCTTGTCATCCTTATGCAAAAACAAACATATATGTGCATGGGGAAGGCCTCTCTTCTGAAACTCGACGGTATATACAACTGCAAATGTTTAGTTTAAGTTAGTCTGAAGTGCATGTGAAATTGACATTGTAACTAAAATATAATTGTAACATTAAAATAATTGTTATATAACAGTGGTAAAAAAGTACCTGCTTGAATACGTCCAAAAAGTTTTAATTCTTTTACATCTTTGATCAACTGATCCAACTTCATTTTAAAAACTCTACTAAGGACATCAGGACGGTCGGTAGATGTAAGGTTGTGCTTGCGCATATAGCGATTAATTTCCGGCCATTTAGGATTACATGTGATGGTTAGAAACAAATCTGGACAACCATACCACCTACACAACGCCATGGCATCCATATAGTTTTGCTGCATGTACCTTGGTCCACCAGTAAACGAAGAAGGCAAGATGACAGGCTTTCCAAGTTGTGAAGCATCAGTATTTCTAGATTCGATGCTTTGACGGATATTAGAGTATGTATCACACCTAAGTGAAGACTGTTTCGATCGATTGTAATACATGCGCTCAGTCTCAACCATAGTGAAACCATCCACAAGAAACTGTTGAAACAGCCTACCTCCACGTACAAACAAATTCTCTCGATTGGGACGGTCTTGAATTTGATAGGCAAACCACTCACGCATAGTAACCGTTTTTTTCTTTTTATCAGGGTCCACTTTGGCAGCAATTTTTATATGAGGAATTCCCAATGTGTATCCATCTTGTGCGCATGGCATCAACAAAGGGTATTGCAAAGCAAGGTACATAGGATGGAAAATATTAATACGTTGCAAAGGCCCATCACGCATTTCCAAAACAATGTCACGATCCTCTATACATGAATAAAAGTCTCCTACAATAAGACCAGCAACTTCATTGGCAGTTGGAAGATTGTATTGGCGTCCATCTTTGCCCCGCTTTGCAATGAGCCTTATTCATATATTCTGCTCGCTGTCTTCTGTGTATCGATCACGTGCCCTTCTAAACGTTTTAGCCAAATCACTTGATTCATCTAAAACATCTTTAACTTCATTGATAATGTTTCGATCGACAGGATTCTTTGAATTCGAACGACCAGACGACGAAGAAGATGAGCTGCGTATGAATACAACAACGTGTTTAACAAAAATTAAGATTGCAATAAGAATCGCTTATGTAGTGAAGGTATTTGTACAGAAATATGAAGTATGTATATTATGGATTTACTTTAATGCTTTTGCTCTATTCTCTGTTTCGTTTTCTGTGTCATATATATAGAGCTGTGCAAATTTTGGTGGTTTTCCTGGTTCTGGAAGTAAGCTACCGATATTGTGGTAAGTCTGTCCATGTAAGCGAAAAACGTACGGACCGCGTCCTTTTTTGTTTACTGAATCATTAACCCTCCCGCCCATTGAAGTAAAAGCGAACATGTTGTTGTACGTTCTGATATTGTTTTTGAAATTCTGGCTCTTCGCATCGTCGTTCATGAATAAGTCAAGCAATGGTTTTGGGGTTGGCGGTGGTGCATCAAGTTTAACTTTACCCTTGCCACAACATATACTGTAAGGTTTGTTATTGGGATTACTGTTTCCTGTTCTCGCTTCAGGTTCCCATAACAAAGCATGACATTTTGTACATTCAAATGTAGGATCTCCATGGTCGTAGTAATCTACATAATAAAAAACATAGTTGTTAAGTATTTGTTATACTATATAACATATTTCTAAGAAAGAGTATTCGAAAATACGTGCAATTACCTTCGGATATACCAACGTATTTGTCGTAAACTTTTCTTACATGGCCATCATCATCAAGATTAAAAGCAATAGGTGTGCGGTTTTGTAAAGGAGGTCTCTTAGATCTTTTTGTCGTTCTTGACGATTCTCCTGTCTCGTAAGTGGAATTTTGTGTTGTGAACACAGGAATTTTTTTTGCATTAACGGTGGTTGATGCGTGTTTAGTCCGTTGAGTAACAGGAGTAACAAACTGTGTTTGCAAAGTAACTATAAAAGGTTTCATAAGAATGTTAATTACATGATATAAGCAAAAAAATTTAGTCGTAAACGAATATCATCATGGTTATATACTACCATTTGATATGTCGCTCAACGGAGAATGTCTTTTCCTTGCAGCTGCAAGTGGGGTAACTTGACGACGGCTTGTTGTAACAGATGTTGGTGAACTTGTAGGAATATTCTCATCGTTAATTATGTTGCAACGGACTGACGTTTGTGATACTATATGGTAAGAATAAAATGATTGACATATACTAAAGCTGCTTTAAACAATAACAGTTAATGATATGACTTCCAAACCTGTAGATTTATCTGAAGTTGGAGTTTTGACAACGCCTAAATTTGAATGACTTGTTGAAACATTTGGTTTGTGGTTTGTATTAACTGCAACAGTAGCTGTAGGTTTGTTGTAGACATAGAAACAACAAAGTATTTCTGATTAGCTGACTTATAGATTTTAAAATTGAATGACTTGTACAATAGGTGTAGCTAACATAATGATGTTTATAGTAAACGTTACCTGCTTTTCTAGGTGCTCCAAAAGGAGAAGCTGTATTTCTCGCGAGCAGAGGATTCATTCCTACGTTTGTTTTTCAAAAATGGGACCTTTTCAGAATTATGTCATGTCTTTGGTGGGACATCTACTTATTTTAAAGCATTACAAACGTTTGAATGAAATAAAATGCTAACTAAAGCAGTCTTACCAGAGCACGAAGACGTGAGAATTCCAGACGGATTAGGTTTAGGTAGTAATACTCTTGTAGGCTGACTATATCTTCCTGATATATATGGCATCATACAAATAAATAACTGATCTTAAGGTTAAAACATAAGTACATAAATTCATAATATTACACAGTTAGAGAATAGATTTACCATTAAGATGCGGTGATAATGTTGAATTTCTTGGTTTGGCAGAATGAGTGGTTGGTGTGGCAGTTTGTGGTGTTGTTTTAGTAGTGACCTGACCATGACCTGCAATTGAAAGTTTTTGTAAGGTATTAATACCCCTAATAAATAATAATGATCTAAGGTAAGGAGAAGATCATGCAGTCAGCATATTTAAAGTTAACCGTTTTGTGAAGGACAATATGGACTAAGGTTGTAAGACACGACACAACTATTTTGCGCATTGGTTCGTATAGTAGAAGAGAAAATTAATGGTACATTTGGTAAAGTTGTTCAAAGGAAAAATAATGAAGTTAACAAACAAAGCTACTTATAAAGTAAGAGTGATCAAACCTTGAACACATGCGGTTCCAACTGGGATATTTGTTGATGATCGTCCTAAAACAGAATATGTATCGTTTGTACGTGGGAGAGCTACATCAAAACATGCATTGAAGAAGTTAGTTTATGGGAAACACAGATAGGTGTTAAGAAGTATCAAACACTTTATGTTATTGAAAAAATAACTAACTATTAGACACGTCCGAAAGCGGCTGCCTTTGATGAGTACTTGTTCGTTGAGCCGGTGTACAACTTACAAACGAACCTATTAAGAATAAGCACATGATTAACGTATCAACATTGAAAAATATGGTTATCTCTCATTTTCTTTTTAGTGTTAATCTTTGTATTGGATAAAAGATAAATAGATGAAAATAAGAGTTGAAAAAGAACGATAATTTGTTATTAAGAATCAACAAACCTGATGAATTGATTGGTATTGTCGAGGCTGTACGTGAGAAATTGTACTGAGCGACATTCACAGTTAGTGGATCATCTAAATATTGGAGAAGTAAAAATTAATAAGCCGATGTGGAAAAGTTAGCGTTATTAAAAAAATGCATCATAAGAAATAGAGTCTTACAATTCAAGAGTTGCGTCAAAGAAACTCTTCGTTTAGATGAAGTGGAATCTACCAACATGGGTTGTGGAACACTTTGCGATGAAAGAAAAGAAGCAGATTCAAACGATCTTGAATTGTTACTGGAGTTGGAAGTATGTTGCTTTTCTAACAAATTTATGTTCGACAGTTTTTTAGAACATGTACGATTTCTGGAATTTGTTGAAGTGTTTTGATTCTCCATGGTGATGTTAGGAAATTCAACTGGGTTAATGTGTGTAGTAGGTAAACGAAGATATGAATTTGTAAAAGTGAAATGTATAAATTTAGAGTTAGTTCAAATTTGATTTGAAATTTGTATTAAATGAGATATTAAGATAAAGATTGCATTAATTATTTTGTAAGGAATAATTAATTACATGGGCTTATCTCTGGGCTTGTCATGGGCTGAAAACTATTTTTTCACAAAGATTTGATGTGAATCAATTAATGACAAAGATATGTTTCTCGTGTATTTATACAAATCAACATTGTCCATATACAGGCTGCATCCAATTGCGCAGAACTCTTACGCGCAGTTTCACATTGTCCTTGACAGCAGAAAGATCATTGATGAAGCCATTCACGAATTGAGCCATTGATTTTTATTATATGTGCCTTTAAGAGTAGGGAGAAGAATGTGAGAATTTAGCTAAAACTTGTTAACCATTTTATAGGCAAATTCTTAAAATTAGGGCTACTTTTTTTAGAAGGTTTTAAATTATATGATTCAATGACAGAACAAAATAAAAGTCTGATACTCAAAATTGGGAATACACATCAGAATTCACGTTGTCCTTAAATAACTTTTTAATCACAGAACAATTTCACTCTGCATTCCTTCTAAAAACATCAATCTTTAAAAAATTATTCATTGAACATATGATGTAAAAAAAAAAAAAAAAAAAAAAGAAAAAGAAAATTGTAAGTTACGAATTCTGAGATCTATGCATAAACATCATATGCCACAAATAAATTAATCATTAAACAAAAAATAGCCCTAAATAAATTATTAATTAAAAAAGAAAAAGTACTCATTAAACATACAAACTTTTAAAAAAAAATCTCCCTGAGATTTATGCATAAACATCATTAGCCCTAAATAATTAATCATTAAACAAAAATTAGGCCTAAATAAATTAATGATTAAACAAAATATAAAAAAAATAAATTATTAACGCGAGAAATTTTGTTTGAAACTTACAATCGATACCAATAATAGATTGCCGCGATTCAGGATCATTGCCTAGTTTAGGGTTTGAAGTTTTTTGGGTGAATTGATAGGGATTGATTTGCTTCCTCATGGTTTTTGAATAATCAGTTACAAAACAGAATTAATGCATTAATTCTTCCCAAAAAGTAATCAATCTAATTGAATATTATTAACACATTCCGATTTTAGTTCCATGGAGGCATTGAATGAGTTTGGGGGAGCGCTTTTGTTGATAGCGTGTGAAGACCGATGCTTCAAGATGTTGTACGCCATTAATACACAGCCAATAAGAATCGCGACACGTCAGAGAATTGATTGCAGGGGGAGTGCTTGTAAATTTTTCTCGTTTATTAATAAGTATAGATAATTAATCATTTTTAGATGTTATACGCCCGAATGCATAACCAATTATAAAATCCAAGCCAGAAAAGATAACACGAATGCTACCATTACAAGAGAAAAACAGAAGAGATGCACTTAAAACTCGGTTTCAATGGTCTGGTTCACTTGTTAATCTTGAACGAGGAAAAAAAATAAGGAACCAGCCTTCTAACATTCTGCTAAATGGTCTAAAACATTACTGTCCATGCCCCTTCTACACACCCAAACCAGGGTCAATCAACTGCATTTAACAAAATGTTTGCTTAAATTGAACCTACAACTTCCTTCAGATATCTAAGAAAAATCTAGGCCAATAATCTGCAAGACCCACTCGAATGCTTACAAAATATACTAGAAGTTGATTCCCGTTACCACGTTTTAAGAATTCTTGGCGATTCACGATTACAGAGCTCATCACGAGATGTATCTATCTTGTTGCTCTTGTAGGAGTTTTGCAGATGACTTTGCATTCAGATACAAACTGCTCACTTCCTCCAGATCCGCCTGTATGAATATAAATGAATGAAGTTATATTGTTTGCTAGAAAGACAGGCTTTAGTTGGACCCCTTAACGAGCCAATTTCGATATATAATACACCAAGAAATAAAAAGAATAGTACCTTGCAGATAGTCTCACGACCATTCATCTTTGCCACAATGCTTCCAGGCGTTAGAAGTTGTACTGCATGCCTGCAGAAAAAGAGAGATTAATTAAAACTGTGAATCTTACGAAAGTAAGAAAAAGCAAGAACCCATAGCATGATAAAAGACAAACCTCAAGGATGCTTGTTGTCCGATCTCGCCAAGGAAAGCCAAACTTTCTTCATCTATAGATAGTTCCTCCACTTGTGCCCTTATAGCCAATATCTGATAAGCACATCAAGCAACACATTCAGATAAATTAACCCAAACTTAAAAACCTTAGAATGTCTTCACAGACAATCCGGCAAAAATTGGAAAATTATCTTTATAACAAGTGAAATCGTACAACTTTAATAAATGAATCTCGTTATAGCAACTGGTTTATATACCTGAATCATCTCAGAAGGACCATATGTTTCTGTTCGTATAATCACCAGCCTGTCTAAAAGATCTACAGGTATGCCGTGAGGACTCGACATATCAGTTCCTCTGCAAACAAAGTTTCAAGTAGTTAGGGATCTCTTTGCCAAAATTAACTCTTAAATTACAGAAATGAGATATGCATATCCACAAAATAACAGCAAAGATTAAATCTTTTTATCACTGAAACATAAAATTATCCAAAGTTTGGCTGCACACATACTTTTTAAAGTGTTTGATAAATTTTTATCAGTCAAATACCCATAAATATGAGTCACTAATAACAATTAAAAGTTGCTTAAGTGGAAAAGTTTACCTAACAGTGCATATCCCTCTGTTGGTGGCAAAAATTACAATAGGAGATAGTGAGCTTTCCAAAGCACGATTCAAGTATGAGAAACACTCCATATCCAGCATATGTACCTGCAAAACAAGTTATCTTAACTATACACTCATAACCCGTCTAGTACAAAAATGCATAATAAAAGGACGAAGTGAGAAGTACCTCATCAATAAATAGGACACCAGGGACAAGCTCTGCTACCCCTTCGTCAATATAACGATTAACGACCTGAAATAAGGATTCATTGAACAATCATTAGTCATCCATTTGAAACTAATTAACTAAATGGCAAAGTTCGTAAACAAGTATGAATACCTTATTGATTTCTTGTCGCAATTTATCAGTGATTTCAGTTTTTCTAGGCTTCATCATTTGACCCATTAGTGACAATATATCTTGTCCACCTTGAGGCCGTGCATTTGCAGCATCAAGATCATGAAGTGTGACATCCTGACAGAGTTGTTTCACAATGACCCGTAAATCAAACATTCATGCATAATCACATAGAATGGCTTGAAGGTTCTGAAAACATACCTGAACAATCTCTTTCTTCTTGTGAACTTCTCCTTTAGGAAGAGGAACATACTCCTCAGCCTCGAGATCAAATTCAGTAGCAAATGCATCACTCCTGCCTACTCTCTTAACCGCACCACTATTTGCTTCTATGTATATAACATCACCAACAGCCACCTTTTCCTTAATCAAGGCATCGTAAATAGTTGGGTCTAGCTTCAACTGCTTTGTTCCTTTCACAGTTTTCAATCCAATAATAACATGACTAATCGCTTTTCCATATCCACCAGTCACACTTTCGGTTTCCTCTGGAGATAGTTCAGTCACCTAAAACCAATTGTTACACAATAAATCAAAACATTACAACTGACAACATTGTATTAACTACATAAAAACGCTATCAAAGTAAATCAACTTACTTCTCCTTCATAAACCTCCTTATTTTCCTTGATACGTAAACCAATAGCCCTTCTGAAATTTTCCATCAAAACCTCAGTTTTCTTAACCTCTGAAGAGTAAACTTCTGATCCAACCATGGGACAAAACGGGACCTAAAGATAACAATACAAACCATAAGCGACACAGCAAGAGAATTCCATTTCGTATACATATATAGTCATCTTTATCTTGTATATAAATGACATACCTTAGTACCAAGCTCTTGGGAGATACCAAGAGCAAGTGCGGTTTTACCGGTACCAGGAGGACCAGCAAATAAAAGCGCCCGTCCCGCCATCTTCTTCTGTCGAATCATATCAACCACAAGACCACCAGCTTCTCTTGCTGACACTTGTCCCACAAATCCAGCAGCTAGTGGTATCGCTTTTCCAGTAGCCTAAACATAATTACGACCACCCATATCACAACTTGTACAACATAAAGTAAATTCAAATCCATCACATAAATTAAAGCCCAAAAACATATAAGAACAGTCTCATGCACTATAAGATACATCACTGTTAATCCCTAAACTGGATTTGGGATGGTCCTAACGCAAGTTCTAGAATCTATAGGCTACCGGTACACACACAAGCATCAAAAATGAATGATTTTCCTAACATTCTAGGGGTGAACCTCACATATTTGGGGGAAAATTTTTTGGGTGGTACGGTTTTTGTGCTAGTAATACAATTCCCTATCCATGAGACGCTTATCATTCCTAAAGTATCACTTCTAAATGTTGTAAAAAATTTTAAATTTGTGCTAAAATTGCCCTAACCAATGTTTCTCTCAGTTTTATTACACAAATACCATTGAACAAAACAAAAATCAAGCGTAAAAGCATTTTCTAAGGNGGGTGGTCTGAGATTACTAAATAATGATTTTACGTAAGCCTCTTATCCTTTTTTTTGTAGGCAAGTCAAGAAAAACGATGGAGGCCGAGAAAATGTGTAGCACAGTAAATACGAGCTCAAGTGTACATCTCATATAGTTCAATATTCATACATGCTTCTAGTCCATTTTTGTAGTTTATTGTTCCTATATACCATTTATTATAACTATTTTAACCAAAACCACCCCCCTCTTCATCGTTTTCTGACTTGAACGAGTCACGAGTCAACTCGCCTCAGTCCGACATGGTCAATGACTTGCGAGGCAGGTCCGATTCAGGTCTAGTGACAAGTCAGGTTGCGATTGTCTAACAACTATGCTAATTCTATTAATCTGCTTAGTTTGAGGTATAAATAAGCAGTTGTTTTATAAGCATGTTCCTTATTTCAAAATACCAATTATTGGGATAAAGCTAAAACTATTCATTTACTTTCATATTTGACCTTAACTAAAACCTTTTACAAAAGAATTCTTCTGTACTTTTCTACAAAATAAGCAAATCCAAACACTACAAATCATGAAGTGCTTATTTTTTAAGCAGCTTATAAGCACAAACTTAAAACCAGGAAAAAAAAAAAAAAAATAGGCCATCCCAAACGGCCCCATTATAAACCCTAAACCCTATATACATAAAAACATAAAATTGCAGCATAATAAAGGAAATACAAATTAGCATACATTTTGCAATATAGAATCTGGATTATAATGATAAACCCTAAACCCTAATTAATTAATAATAAAATTATTTTTTATAAAACTGTGAAGGAAAAAGAAAGGACCTCAAGACCAAGGCCTTTGATATGAGTGTGAGTAGCGATCCTTTGTTTTTTAGTTGTCGATTGAACTTCTTCTATCTTCATCTTTGCTTTCTTTGTGCTTGTGTTCTTGTTGTGTCTGTGTTTTGTGTGTTTAAGGTGTAAAATGTTTTCTTGTTTCTTTGTTTTAAGGAGAGGTGTAGACGACCCGTGTTTGGAGTTCGGGCCGGGTTTTGGGTCATAATTAGGGTTTGTGCTTCTTATGAGATGAATTTACTAATTTGTCCCTAAATAGTACTGCATGTTTAATCCCTTTGGTGTTCTATTCTTGTTGACAAGTAAATATAAGATATTTAAAAGGTAAGAAATTTCTCAAAATGGTCTAGTTACTTTTCACCCCTTTGATCCAAAAAAAAAGTTTAAACTGGATTCGGAAATTTGTCATGGCAGACGACGTGACTGGCTTCACCCGCTAAAAATTCAACACATGTCTCACAGAGAACAATTGCAAGTCGAGCAGAATTACGCAAAATCGAGAAACTGGTCATGCTAGAATGCACGATGGGTTAATCTTTTTATATTTGTATATATAATTAGACAAAATACAAGTCGCACAAAAAGTACACAAATTGAGCAATATATCACTTCACTCAAGCAAGTCATCAGGTCTAGCGTGAGCAATTTCTAATCGTATTTTATTACGTTGTTTTATGGACTTCATTTATGTGAGTTTATAGTAAATTTAATCAATTTCAACTTATGAATACGTAGCTCAAGTTAATAATCTCATTAACCTTAGAAACTCACATTATCGACTTTATCAAATTGAAAGAGGCCGATAAGTCCGTAAAGTAAACACTCCATAACCGTGGACTTGACATAAGATTTAAATGTGTTTTATGGGTTTAAAACACAAGCCCAAATATATAAGGTTTCGTCCTTACATTGAAATCTTATTAATCAACCAAACAAAGTGTGTTCTCTCATTTCGACCCTTCAGCCCGAACACCACTAGAGTTTGTTTTCATAGTGTTGTTCCGGAGATTCTTGGCCTTTGTCACTAGCATTGTTAGTTTCAACATATTGTCTACACACAGTTGATTTACACATCGTCTACACATATACATACAGTATATATGTTTTTACTTCTTGACACAGTCTTTAATAGTTGTATTAGATTTCATGAGCCATTACCATAATGTACATCTTACAAACATAATATACAACTATTATATACAAAACCCGAGCAAACAACTAGAAAAAAGAACCGGAAACTAGTTCATATCAAAACTCAAACGAAAATCATTTTTTTTTTTAATATTTTGTTTCGATATACCGACTAAAACTTGTGAGACTGCAATACTCTATGTCTACCACAAGACTACACTAATAACATTAACTATGTCTAAAGGCCCGTTTAACTAAAATACCACTAGTCACACTAATATGTTTCCGATTTCAATCTGGTGTGAAGGATCAGCTTGGGAGGAGGATGATGGTGGCGGATGATGCAAACCAGCCTGAGCATCAGTTTGCTGATTAGATGATCTAGCAATTAGCCATCGTCTTCTTAATCTTAAAGCCTCCACAAGAACCGAGCTGCCACACATAACGACCCCACACCCCGCAAAAGTTGCAAGCAGGATAGATAAAACTGGATGAATATTAATCTGCATATCGTGTCCAAATTAGATGTGTTAATGGATTACATTTAATGAAAAGTAAATGTTACTGATTCATGTTTCTTACCACATTGTAGAAAATGTGTGCAAAGAGTACCACAAATGAAAACTGAACTGATGCATATAACCAAATGAACTGTTTCTTCACTGCATACAAGAAAACACAATATTAAGAGGCATACTGCAACTCTGCAAGGGCAAAGACGAATATAGATGTGACTTTTCATGTTAAGATTTAATGAAATAGATAGCGTACCCATTGTTGAAGCGGTCATGGATGAGAGAAGACCCAAAACACATGAAAACGGAAGAGATAAGGCGATTGCACCTGTACCCAAGTTCCCAACCTTCATACAAAAAGTTTATTAGATGGTCAGATGTGTTATCGGATAATCAACTTCAATAAAATGGGCAGTAAAAATAATTTTTGAGGTGTTTCTGTTTTATCAAAAAAGTAATAATCAGATGTTTCGATATTTGAACAATATTGACCATACTTTTTATCATAAGCTACTGTAACAGATAAAATGATCAGAATCCGCATTCTTTCGAAATCCTCTCAAAGTAAAAGGTAAGTTACTTTACGCCTAAATAATGAGATTTAGTTACCAGTAGTTTAGAAATGACATATGTAGAATTATAATTTAATAATTTATAAATCCAGACATTAAAAACTGATTATTGAGTCTTACCAGAAGCTGCTCAAGAAAACAGAAGTAGGCAAGCATGCTAACAATCACCAAAATCGGGACTTCTTGCCACACCCTATAGAGATCACTGAACCGATATCAGATTAATACCAACATTAGATGCTGATCAAAAACCAGATTTTAACTCAAAAAAGAAGCTTTGTCAACTTACCCGTATCCATTAATTTCCAATTCATTGGCTCTAAACGCAGAAGAATTTCGGTTTCTGGCACTACTCTGGACTCTTAAAAGTGTAACAGATAGGTTTCGCACGTCTTGATGGCAAACATCGCACTTATTGTTACCTTTTATGGTAAACCATTTTATCGCACATTCTTGATGGGCCAAAGCAAGTTCACCTTTGCAGCTGCATTGCATCTTTAAGGTTTCACCACCTTCACATAATTCAACAAAACATATCCTACAAACTGCTTCTTCTTCGGGTATATCTTCACCACCATCATCTTCGTCTTCATCTGTACAAAAAGATTAAATCTTCTATCAAGGATATGCTAATAGTACCATCAGAAGATGGATCTCTTCAAGCATTTTTATGTATGGTAAATTGGTAATGGAAGGTTCGTTAGGATTATAAGATTATGAACTCACCAATACTAGCAGTCTGAGTTGGGGTTGGTGTGGTGGGATCAGCCTCCTTTACTCTTGGAGTCAATGGAATCACACGGAAAAATGAATCCGTTCTCTTGATACTTGGATTTTTGTTGAGGTCGGGGACTGAACGTGACCGAGACATATATTTCTGGACTTTAGCCTACAAAATCACAGAAAATACTACATACTTAACTCACCAGACACCATTCTGAATGTCCCATGATCAAATTTTCACTCAATCTCATTAGAGGTAGAAAGATGGGCAGGTTGGGTAATAGGTCAAAACGGGTCATTTTTTTAGTGTGTGTAATGAGTTGGCCCGGGTTGACCACTTGACCCGCAGAAAATTTTGTTCTTTGTCATAATGGCTTATTAATTAAAATAGACTATAGTATTACAATAATAGCATAAATATTCGAATAGAAAACATTTTTATATTCATTAGCAATAGATTTCAGGTGACTTCGAGTTTCAACCTTTTTGACCCGTCTGACTTGAAGCCTTTAGCTATTTTTCTATTTGACCGATTTGAAATAAAACACAACCCAAACTGACCCGGATAACTAAATGGTCAAATATGTTACCCCTGCTTCTCATACGCTCGAAAGTGAAATGATGAAAAGGATCTGAAAACATCGAATTAAAAGAGATGAAAATAGACATACCTCCAAGTTAAGCGAACCCCTTGAGCTTCCTACTGCAGGTTCATGATCCAAATGACCAACAGGGGTAACTGGTAGAGATGCAGTTCTCTTCCCACGAGGGGTAAATATTTTAAACGACCATGATCTCACGAACGAAGGCTTCTCTTGAGGCACAGAAGATGGTGTTGCTGGAGTCGTATTAACCACAGCCTTCTCTGTATCAGACACGGTATTCCTGTTCTTGAAACTTAGCTTGGTTAAAAAACTTTTTTTCATTGATTTGGTTCGTGGGGTGTAAGCAGCTGGCGATGCAAGTGATCGAGCCTCTGCAGAGGTTGGTGTCAAGTTGAAATTTACTTTCTTGGGTGTAGGAGTTGGTGTTGTAGGCATTTTTATTTGAACAAATTCCTGCGATGAAGAGGGTAGTATTGATCTTGATGGTATCTCCAAGAAAAGATTTGGTTTTCGACATTGCTTGCTGTTTTGAGCTTCTATATTTTCCTCCGAAACCTCTTCTTGAACCTAAAAACAGATGAAAGTTTATTAACTGGGACGATAAAGACTACATATCATTGAATATTCATACAAGATTGATAAAAAGGAAACAACCATTTTGGCTTGTAAAACAACATTCTAACGGGTCAACCTTGTTTAGTGGTCACATAGCAAAACTGACTTGTTCTGAACCAAACAGGTTACAAAACACGCATGACACGACAATTTAACCACCTTAAACAAGTACCATCATCGCCTTGCTACAATTGCTAGAAAATTTTAAATGGATTGCAAAAATTAATACTAGTAACTCTTTTGCAACTTTTTGAAAGTGTCTAAGCTCAAATTCAAACGACTTCTTGCTTTTAAATGCACACAGTCAAAGAATAAAGACATTGTTTCTTATCAAACATTTCATGACAACAAAATTTAACAAAACATGAGCAAACAAAGGCAAGGATTTTATATCACACAGTATTATAATAATAAGAAGCTTTAACTAACTAACTCACATCCAATAATTGGGGAGAGATTAACAACTATTTGTCAACTTTATAAATTAATCAACTGATTTAAACCCTGCTAGCTAAAAGAATACACTATAGTAACCTTTATATATTAGCTCCAAACTAACAGATCCACATAACTATACTAAAATATCATAACTTGGTAATAAATGATCAGTTTAAACAAAACTTAACAAAAAAACAGGAAGTATAATGGTAAATGAAAGAGAGACCTTGATTACTACTTCTTCAGTTTGTGATGAGCTTGAGCCATGCACCTCAAATATAGACATATTGTTGCTGTTTTGTGACTTCATTTAACAATTTGAGATGAGGTTTTTGATACTTTTTGGATACCCAAAAGCTATCTTGTACTAAAAATAATGCAAGAATTAAATGGAGATGCAAAGTTTATGATGAGTTTGATGATGTTGGGTAGTAATGGCATGTACATAGAGAGGTGGTGTATTGGTATGGGAGGAGTGATTGCATTTATATCTTTTTCCTACACTCTCAAGTCTCAAGAGTCAAGAATATAATATTATTCTAATCCCTTAAATTATTATAAGTTAATTAATGAATATGTTCTAATATTAAGATATCCACATCACAATGTAACAATAGTTCCGAATATAGTAATTCTTTTTTGGAAGAATTTTTTAGGGCCAATCATGCAGATAATTTATTGTAGTTTAAGTTAAAAAAGATAGAATCACATCTAAACTCCTTTAACATTTTAATCTAATATATTCACAATTTAATTTTCTATTTAATTTTTGTTTTTATTACGAAATGGAAAAATTGCAAAGGTGTGAGAATACTTTTCAACTACCTCCTACTTCTCACTACCCACACAAGTCATACAAAATTACAAATACCATCTTCCTTTTTTCTGGCTTTCAGATATAGCCCATTCCCCATTTTGTATATCCTTTAATTTCTTACTTTGCATTACACTTTATGTCCAATGTTTATCAGTACAACTTTAAAATGCAAGACTAAATCAAAGATGCTTTAAATTTGTTATTTAATTTTAGTAAGATTCCACCATGAGATCATGAGTTTCTAAGCATAGTTCTATAGGTTGTTGTTAAGCCTACCAGAATTACAACAACAAACATTAATGCACACACAAACTTCTATATTTAAGACCACATTTCATGTATACATTCACTTATAAACATATATAGACATGGTAACCATGAGTTTATTTAATGTGATTTTTGTAATTATGGTAAACGTAAACTATAATTTACAGGTTATAGTTTGCAAAACCTTTAGATCATACTACCTCCGTCCCAAAATTATTGTCCTCTATTGACTTTTTCGGTCTTCCTTTCTCAAATTTGACTATAAATATTTTTGTTTGTATTATACAATTTTTGATAAAAATTATACCAAATGAAAATATATTTAAAACTCAATCGGTTCATATATTTTGTATCAAGTATTATGTAACATAAACAAAAATACTTAAGGTCAAAGTTGAAAAGTAAAGACCGAAAAAATCAAAAGGGGGCAATAATTTTGGGACGGAGAGAGTAGTATATTTATGGTCAATTAAAGTTCAAAATAAGTTTGTACTCAAAGGTGCGGGCTTGAGATTCTCCACTTTCTAGTGGAGGTCTTACGTTCAATCCTCACAGACAACAACTTTATAGCGTTCTTTGTGTGAATATTCTTTTGACACAACTGATTTGTGAGACCATTTAAAGAAACACTTTTGTGTAATGAGTCTTGAGTTTGTCTCAAACATTTAAGACCAGGCGTAATAAGGTCCTTAAGACCGAGTCTTGGGTTATTGAGGACGCGTCTTCATTGCTACTGAGGTGCCCAACGACGCGTCTAACTTGGCAAATTTGCATGACTCGGTCAATGCCAAAACTGAGTCGTGGCCTCGTGGGGGAAGAAAGCAAAGCCGCAACGGTAAAAGATGTATGTGTTGGGCACTTTTAGTAAAAAATAATTCTTTTAAAAGTTATACTCTTAGTTTTATCCCTATAAATACTCCAATACAATTTGTAGTTTCATTTTATTTGATTTTTCTTTGTGATGTTTTTATTGTAAATTTAAATTATTGATTTAATGTGTTTTAATCATTAATGAATTTTAAAATTTAGTGTTTACAAATGATGAAAAAAAAATGTAAGTTAGTTGTAGAGAGAAAGCTGATGCGATACTGAAGTGACAGTGATAGATGCGGTCATTAAGTCTCTTTATTACATCTAGCCTAAACATTATCTTAGTTGAGTACTTGAGAAAGGATCACCTTGAGTTCAAAATACACTCAGGTTAACCAACATTTTTTATGATCTAAACAAGTAATCATTGTGTAAACTAATGTTGTCAAATGGATGCCTATCATGTCATTCAATATAAGTGTCGTTATAAGGCATACTGAACAAGTTTTTTAGTTGTTGATTATAAGCTATGATATAATCCAACTAAGTGGCTAATTTTCGGGTAAGAATCAAGTGATAAAAATAATCCAATATGCATGATAACTAAAACGGTGTATATTAATAATTTTATTGTCTAATAAATTAAAACTAAACTTGTGAAAATCGCCCATATAACTGTTATTCGGTTGGTTTTAAATGGATGACCAATTCCCAAATTAGGTCTCGAGCAAAATGGTGGTTGACAAAAACTCAAATATAACCTAACTAAACAGAAAACCAATCAATTGAATACTTTTGTTCTTTAACACCTCATCATCCTATATGAATTGTAAAAGATGTCATATCTCTTAGTTTATAGACATGAAATAATAGTTGTGTGTTAGGATCGAACTCGAGATTACGGGATTGCACACTTTACGTATGAAAGTTAAAGATTAATAATCTATAAACATATAAGATTGAGTCCTAAAATTTAAAGGGGAGTAATGAAGACAGAGGTTGTAGAGTTAAAAACGAGTTGGAGTCCTTAAATGTCTTACCTGCGTATGAATGATTGCATATAAAGAGTCCTAAATTTAATGTAGAGTAATCAAGATACTCAAATGGAGTCTCATTGCATAGAGTACAAGATAGCTAATGCTCGGAATTCAATGAAGCCTCATAATAACTATGTATATTTGAAGATGATTCACACATTTTTTAGATCTTTGATTGTTGGTAGCCAGTGGCGGAGCCAGAAAATGTGATTAAGGGGGGCATTGAGAAGTAAGAAGGTTTTTAGCGTAGTGTGAAACAAGTCGGGTCGGGTACTCGGGTTTGAATAAAGGCAACAAAAGTGCTCTATTTCAATGCAAATTAGCACTTATCATAGACCAAAATAGACGAAAAAAATAAACATACGGAATAATTTACAAATTATATTAAAGTACTTGCCATTTAATGTGATTATTTTATTAAAACGATAACATTTGAAAAACTGGAGTATTATATGTTGCTAAAAAGTTACAATAGAAAATCTATCATGTTAACAAAAATCATATACATGAACTCATGAATTTATCATGTTAAACCTATCGAAATATGAAGATTCAACCCTTATTAAATTTATGTAATGATAAGCTGAAACCCGTAAATTAATCAATGAAAAGTCACAAATTACTCAAAACAAAAATCCTACTAATTTCTACATATACACGTGTTGAAATAAAACTAGTGTCTAGGCAAAGAGAGATAAAAAGAGTATTGAATATAATATATTAATATTTTGTAAGTACTTGATAAAGAAAATGATATCACGTGATATAACTGGCCCACAACCAATTCCCCATCACAATTCACCTTCTCTCTTTCCAGTTTCCACTTAACCTTTTTATACCCCATTTTTTCCGATGGACGATACAGTGAAAAAGTGAAAAACAGTTTCCATATTAAACAGCTCTGGTTTTTTTGGTAACCTTGAGAGTGTCGAGGGCACTCTGATTATTTGTGTGAGGGCACTAGTCCTGTTTGTTACCAATATCGTTTTTTTTCCTATGTATTTTCTGTATCAGTAAGAGCTTGGTTGGGGGCAACGCCCCCCACTACCTTACATGTAGCTCCGCCCCTGTTGGTAGCGGTATGTAAATTCTCTTTTGCAATATTTTGGAGATGATTCACACATCTTTTAGATCTTTGTAATTAACTCGGTCTTCTTTTTTTCTTAAATTAGTTATCATACGCAGGTATCATGAAAATCACACAAGATAATGGATGCTCAAATAAATGGAACCAAAGATTGGGATACCAACTATTTTATTTGTTTCTTACATATTTAGTTGAAGCAGGGTAGTTCTTAAAATAAGAAGTATAAGAAGCCAATCAATACATGCCATGTGGAAATTATCTATTAAAATTTAAATAAAATTCTTAGTTAAATAAAAAGGGTATTATAGGAAGTTTAGTACTCCTTTTTCTGTGCAAAGTCACCCTAAAATAAGCATTCTCTTTCTACCAAAAACAAAACCGTCTTCTCTGTACTTTCTAAAAGACACCAACCCATCTCTATCTACCTCCAAAAACTAGTACATGGTGACTACATATACATGTATTAATCTTGTAACTTGTTAATGTCTATTAATATGTGTATCAACTTTATATAAATATTTCTATCCATATGCGACCACATATAAATATCTCTATCAATCCGTGTTGCTGTGTATCACATTTATTAATGTGTATTAATCTTGTAACTTGTAGTGTATAATATAAATTTATGTTCGTCATGTATCATATACGCTTTATGAATTCGTCTTTGATGTATCGTTATTCGTTAGACGTTAGTGATGACAATGAATTTTTGCAACAACTAATATGGCTCATAAATGAATGAAATTGTCATTTAGTGAATGAAATTATCATTTAGTGAATGAAAGTGTCATTTAAGTCAACTTTATATGCATCGATCTACGTAAAAATAAGTACATCAGTAAAAGTTTATATTTGATGAAAAAAACCAACCGAATCAGAGAGGTGCATGTTTTTAGCTTGCAAAGTGAGTAGTCGAATTTGCCCTTAGTTTCATAATAATTACCAGAGTGCCATTTCTTCCACTTGATTTAATGATCTAAATGACTTCCTATTCTTCCTACATTAAGGCACTATCTTACGTTAACCTCACTATATATATATATATATATA
>LBNU01014334.1:301137-319789 GCA_014162995.1 Artemisia annua | reverse complement strand
GCTAAAAAGTATCATTTAACCATTTAAATGTTGCTTTACATACATGCTCGTGCACATTTTCTTGAATCAATTCGCACATGTGAGCTACATCAATAGAAAACGCACATAAATTACTTGTATATGAAAAAACATTAACAATATATATATATATATATATATTATGTTAATGTTTTTTCATATACAAGTAATTTATGTGCGTTTTCTATTGATGTAGCTCACATATGCGAATTGATTTAAGAAAATGTGCACGAGCATGTATGTAAAACAACATTTAAATGGTTAATGATACCTTTTTAGCGTTATTAGTTTATGTAGTAGTTGCTTTCGAATACTCTTTGAGAAATATTAGAATGAATTTATCGTGTGCAATTGAATTATTATTGAAAAGAATAAGGTCCGCGCATCGAAAAGTGTTTTCTTTTTCTATATGTAGAATCATTAGTAAGAAACCAATATTTACGCCCATTAAATGAGTTGCCATAATAGCAAAATACGACATATAAAAAATGAAAATATCACATGGAGTAATGAATAGAAAGGAAAAAAATACATAATTTTGAATTAAATCCGTTTGTAAATTATAATATCAAATAAAAAAGTTAAGTTTTAAACATAAGCAAAAGTTTAAACTTTTATCGAAAAACAAAACCGGTGCATTTAATGTGAAATATACAACATCGAGATGGAAGTGCAAGGCTTGCCGGAATTGATCACATGATATTTAGTAATTAGTATAGAATTAAAAGTCGGTTATGGATTGAGATGAAGTTGAAAAGGTTGTAAGAATAGTTGATGATTTAACCTAATGCAATATATATAGATATATGTATTATGTTAATGCATTTTCATATACAAGTAATTTATGTGTGGTTTCTATTGATGTAGCTCATATATGCGAATTAATTCAAGAAAATGTGCACGAGCATGTATGTAAAACAACATTTAAATGGTTAAACGATATTTTTTAGCGTGATTAGGTTATGTAAGCATGCAACTTCAATAATGAATATATAAGAAAAAGTACGTAATTTTTGCTCCAATCCGTTTGTAAATTAAAAAAACTAAGTTTAAGACATAATAGTGGAGTCCAAAAGGTTTTAGGAATTATTAATAATGTGTTAATTAATATTCAATTGGTTAGCTATTTGGAATTGAGTTTATTGATAAAAATTTTTAATATTAGTTAGACTTCAATGTTAATTTTCAATGAAATTAGTTGTATAATAAAATGAGATGAAGCTAACTTTAGTTTTTAATCATATACTTTATAAATAAATACTAATATGTTATAAAAAGATTAAATATAAAAATCACCAAACAACTAATGACATACTTACAACAGATGTAATACAATCACAACTTATGAACCTAATAACAAAAATAATTAACGCAAATTACACTGTAACAAATAAGAAAAAGCCAGTGTGCTTCGTATTACCATGCAAAAACCAAAAGCAAAATTATTGTTGGGTTACGTAATAGGCCAAAACAATCAAAGAAAATTACATCAAGCGTATAACAATTTTTAATAACGACAACCACATTTAGAAAATATAAAGACCAAAAAACCAAAACAATATCAACCATTTTTATATTTTTAAACAACAAACTAAAAACGTTTCATACAACATGCTAAACTAAAAATACAAATGCACTCGACAATACACAAAAACAATACTCGCGATTAACAATTAGATTAAAAGCCCGTGCGTAGCACGGGTTCTGCATGCCTCGTTAATTATAAATGTTATATTAATTATTAATTAAACATTAACACTTAACGATCGTTAGTATTTAACGGAAAAGGCTAACGACAGTTAGACGAATAAAATGAAAGAAATTATAGATGAGATTTGGTAAGTCAAGAAAGTTCTAGAATCCCTTAGGGATGTCTAGGACCAATCGGCAAGGGGGGAGGAACCTCCTCAATTGCTTGAACTCCAAGTTATGTCAACTATATAAACAAACTCAAGGTTATTGTTTTCTTATCTCTTGTACACATAACCTAAAGTTTTTCTCTCTTCCTTTTCTCTTGCAAAACCAATCAATCCACCCTAAACCATTAGGGAGTCGATTTGATTTTTGAAGCAACAATGTGTTTTTGTTTTATTATTACTTGCATGACTTTAACTTGTTTTAGTACGTGTGTACAAGAACGTGAATCAAACACACTATTGTTTGATTCGTGTATTGAATAACAAAAAGGTAAGGGGTTATTCTTATAATCCACATAAACCCTAATTAGGGTTGTTATGACGCTTCCGCATGTGTACTTGATGTTTATTGTTTATATATTAATGATTTGTCATGTTATATAACAAGAGAGCTGTTACCCGCCGCGTTGCGGCGGGGCTTTTTGTGAATGTATGCATATCATTAAGAGCTGTATTCGCTATCGTTTTAGCTTGTGGGAATTTAAGAGTTGTATTTGGTGCTATCTTTTAATTATTTTTTTTAAAGAAGTTGATATATTGTTTTTTTTTTTTCTTTTTTTTAAGGTGTAAAATACCATGACTTCATTATTAATTTGTGTGTGGGTGCTAGCGTAGGGAAAAGTGCCACGAGTCCGTTTATGAGATTGCATAGCTATCATGCAACACAAGTGGAATACATATATGATTAACAGAGCTGTTGCTGGACCAGAGGCAGCCCATTAGTAAGCCCAAAAATATATCAGGAATTTTAGAATATTAAATCCAAAAAAGTCGGCACGCTTGTCCTTCTATAGTATCAGAGCCGTTATAATGTGTAATTAATTACCAAAACATATAAAAAACGAATTTTGATTGTTTTTGTACATGTATTTTAGATTTAGGGTTTTTGGAATTTGATTAGAAACCCTAAGTAAACATGTTTATGTGTTTATATTGACGATCTTGTGTGACTATTTGCACTAATTGTTATGTGGAATCCATGAAAACATGCATGCTTAGCATGGATTCAATGTCATATATGAATTTAATTTTTAAGATTAAACATGTAAATTAATTGATAGATGTCGAATTGGGGAAGACTCCAATATCAAGGAATCAATTGTCTGTTAATAAAAACCTAGAATTGATTTTTAATAGGATTATCGAATTAAGTTTGCATGTGGCTACATGTTTTATACATATTTAATGGTTATGTTATGTATGTGTTATTTAGTTGTTTATTATTATTTTTTTTTTGAATTACTTGTTTTGTTTATTTTGTAAGACATGTTCATAAACGAAAAAGGGTAATTTTTGAATAGAAAAATAATATGGACTAAATAAACGACGAAATTTGTTTTGGTTTTTAAGAGTCAAAATCTCAAGCTTTAATTGAGTTATGTTTATGTACAATAGCGTGTGAAAGGCGGACCGAAGTTTGACAAACTATAAAGTGGGTATAAGTGGAGAGGGGTTTTTTTAAGAGATTCGCTCCTACCAGCTCTTTGCGCTCGCCTGTGCGTCAAATTAGACTTACCTATATCACTATTTTATGTACACTATCATCTTAAGGGTGAATTGACTACAATTCCACTATGATTATCCGAAACACTAAGCTTTAGGGCTTATGCAAAAGTACGATATATTGGACGATAATTGTTAGTAATTCTTTAATTGGTGAACCCAATACCTCAATCAAAACTTTGTTAATTTGATCTTAGTGAATTGGTAAATAAAATTGTTTAGAAAAAAAAATTCAATGTTATGAAGTTGTATGCATGCTTCTTCATACATTATTTTGATTATACACATCAAAATTACTACCCTTAAAATTAAGTCGAATGCCATCTAATTAAAGAACACTTGAAGTTGTAATTTACGTCATGTGAGAGTTTGGCTAGATTACAATGGAGAGGTGAACTTTATAATTTCATTACTAGCAAATCAACTGAATGTAATGAAATTATGGGAGTTTGTAGTTTTTAAATTAGACGACTTAAATTGAGTAGGAAGTGAGAGCTTGGACTCAAGGCATTAGATGGGGGTGAAACATGCTTACATTGCAAAAGTTTTTTGTGAATGTAAATCCCATAATGATCTAGGAATTGTAATATGATATTGGCAATTATTGTTCGACAATTACCGTGTTGAATACTATCATTACTAGCAGATCAACTGACGTAATGATATTATGTCAATTAGGATCCTAGCTTTAAGAAAATACTATTGTTTATATGAATATTTACCGGTGGGTATTTTATTTTCTTAAAGGTTTTATTATCGAAAATACTAAAATTGAATTTTGTTAATTCTTTTAACGTATTAATGCAACGTTAAAACCGTAAACGCACTTTGGGCTTTGGTAAATTGATCTCGTTCTGTTTTCAAACAAATGTTTGATTAAGAATAATTTACTTAAAAGACAAAGAAAGTCTGCTTTCTATGAAAGAAGAGTGAGACACAATCCTATTCCTTTTCATGAATGAGAAAGGATAATAGGAATATTAGATATGTCTAAATTCTAATATATAACTCATTGCAAACTTTAATAGTTAAGAATTGCTCATTTTCTATAAAGATTTCAGTACTCTATGTAACACCCCCAACTCAAATATGGCAGCTATCGTGCTGGGGGTATTACGAAAATAGAAACCAGGCACATTTATAGTAAACGACCACAACTCGGGACGTTTGAAATGTGACCAAAACATATCATTCGATTTACAAACCGTTTAGAGTACAAGTACTCTTTAGTCAAAGTTGCAGCGGAAAAGTAAATAGAGTTTGCAGCGGAAAAATAAACAAAGTATAGCAGCGGAAATGTATAAGACACAAAAGGTTTTACGAATGACATGCAAAATAGGGTAGTAAAGTAGTTAAGCTGCCGTGACAGAAACGCCCCTCCAGCCTTAGCCACTCCTCCACGCCCAAATTATCATCATGCCAAGCTAAACATTATTACCTGAAAATACATGCTTAAAAAGTCAACACAAAGGTTGAGTGTAATCCATAGGTTTAAATATATATAAAGTTGAGCACAAGGTTTTAATCATAAGATATGAGCAACATATGCTAATATCGGGTAATCAAGATAACAACCAATGTATAGAGGCATCCCTGTGCATATAACATTGTTGATGATGCTAAGCTCATGACACGCAAACGTTAACCACAATCATAATATCAATATAACCGCGGAATTTCATAATATAACAGTGCCCTCAAGGTCGAGCACTTGCCATTTACTCGACAAATCGAATATAGTACACCACAATTTGCCTATCTAGCAAAAGGAGTGGGAGGGTCAATTCCTATAGGCCTATATCCCTATATTCGCGTTCACTCGCAAGTGATTAATGGTTCATGATCTGAGGGTCTTGCATAGGCAAGGCAGAGCTACTTAGCACATCGTCAGGAAAGCATACCAATCAGGAAAGCATACCAAAAATACTTGTGCTCAGAAAACATTTAAAGCATGTATCTCACCCCATGGGTTTATAAACATTTAAAAGATAAAAAGTGGGGCTATGAATCACACCTTAACAACAGCAGGTAACGAGATATATATGTCAACCAAACAAATACGCCTCACAGCAGACAATCCTCAGCACAACCTAATCATATAAATATCATAACTCAGCAATAGTACTCGAATACTTTAATAGTTAATGCTTGAATGAAGTTTTATAAAAGATGATGGCGTTTGAAAGAAAACATTTTCCAAAAGTAGTCTCGTGTGGAAGAAAGATAGAAAAGAATAAGTCGGCGAACCTCGAAACATACAAGAAATAAACGAAGACTCGAAGAATACTCGTCAAAAGAAAAGAAAAGAAAAGGATAAATGACACGAACAAATAAAGATGACAAATCCTAATAGTCTCGGTATTACCCATTTCCCAAAATATTAATAAGAATATACTTGGTAATATAAATTAAAGATAATAAGTAATTTTATAAAATTTCGGCATGCCTTGCCCGTTTATAGAACATTTCCCGAGTCAACGACTCTTTTTATATACAAATAACGTTAACAATATATATAATAAGTTTCTTGTTTATTATTCCGTTTTATTAGTTACCGGTTAAACGTTTAAAACTAATTTATAACAATAATAATAGAAATAATAAGGTTTGTAAAATAGAAATAATAATAATGATAGTCGCGTTTAGTAAATATTAATAATAGTTTTACGGCTTATGTTTATATTAGTAATAATAATAATAATAGTAATAATAATAAGTTTATTATTAATAATACTAATAATACTATGTTAATAATAATAATAGTGATAAGGTTATAAATAAATATGTAACCAAATCCGAGACCAAACCATATCCCGACAAAATAAAATCAATCCACAATCCCATATTCGCCTCAACCAAATACCAATTTCTAATCCTAAACCCGTCACTAACTTATAAACCAAACCAAATACAATTCGCATAACCACTTCGGCTTAACCAAATCCGATTCGCATCACACCTCGGCTACCCAAATCTCATCCAAATCCAAACACAGTTAAACCCAAGTCACCAACAACAATAATATCGACAAATTAATCACCCACCACCACCACCATGGCTCGGTGGTGGTGGCTAGTGGCTGCCGAGACCCTAACCAAACCAAACGACCTCAAAAATATCACAAACAATCCAAATATTACTCTTATTCGCTACCAAACTCGACCCAAACATCAATATAACATCAACCTCACCGAGTCACCGAGTTGACTCGGTGAGTTCACACGAGTCGAGGCTAGAAACGATCCAAACAAGGTTTTTCCACACGAGTTTATTAGTAAAACACTTATTAAAAAACATTTTTAATAAAAAGAAAATCAAAAACAAATCGGATTTAAAAATAACGAAAATTAGGGTTTGTATATTTTTAGGTTTTTATTAAGAAAAACATGTGTAAAAAGGGTGGGGAAGGGCTCGGTACCAAGAAACTCGTCGGAATAAGTGGTGGTGACGGAAAACGACGGCGGTCGAACAACAAAAACGGCCGTGGGAGGCGCGTTCGTCGGTTTGGGGTGAAACGGGTTGCGGGGATGAGTCGGGGATGTCCCGATCTATCAACGGGGATAGGTGGTGAAGTTGTGGGTGGCCGGAAAATTTTCCGGTGGCCGGAAGTTGGCCGGTTTCTGGGTTTGGGTTGTTTGCCGGCGGCGTGGGAAGAGAGAGAGGGAAGAGAGAGAAAGAAATGTGTGTGTGTGTTTTTATTAATAAAAATGAGGGGAAGTAATTTAGTTGGGGTATTTATAGGTGGAAGGTTTGGGTGGGATTGAAATTAAATAAAGTGTGGGGTGTTTATTGAAAATAAACTCAAGGGACTAGTTTCGCCAATAGGTTAAACTTTTCATAAAAACAGTTCGGGACTCGAATGACATAGCAAACGGACTCGAAAAATTACGAAACTTGCGCCATTGTTCACGAAATAGTTTTTCCCATAAAATCAAGCATAAACTTCAGAGTTTTTCTCAAACTCAAAATTAATCAAATAATTTGGCAAATGAAACAAATTTGAGTTTTCTAGGTTGTGCTGAGTAAGTCTAGGAATAAATCCTCGTTCCTAAAATATCTCACGCTCCTCAATCCAATTTAACATGCTTTAAAGTTTTAAAACGTTTCAGGCTCTAAAAATAGAAGTTTGGCTAGGATTAGGTTTTAGGAAAAATACCAGGTGTTACACTCTATTTTGGTGACTGAATTCTTTTATAACAAATATGACATTTGGTTAACTAAAACTTTATGAGTTATTAAAGTTAGAAGCTAGACTAATTACCGCGAAATGGTAAAAGACAACTAGTTTATTCATCTAGTTGTTTTGGCTATTTAAAAGGTGCTACATACATTGTGGGATGGTAGACCTATTAAGGAAGAAATTACATTCCCAATTTTCAAGTTAATAGCATTGATGGTTATTCCATCATAGTAGAATACACACTTTTAATGCATAAGTAACTGTTACGTATGAACATTCAAAGGTGTTGGAAAGTTAAAAGCACACTATTTTCTTTCACTGACTATGAAACACTTACAATGTTGTCAAATTCAGTGGGAGTATTGTGTACTTATTACTGAGTAAGGAATTATTGTAATGATCTTTAATTCAGTGGGAGTTACAAGCTTTGATATCTTGGTAGCTAAAGATAATTACTTTCCAAAAGTAGACACTCATACTTTTAAGGTTAGTCTTGTACGTTTCCTTACTAGACATTGATTGTTCTACATCTACTTGTTATGCTAAAATCTATGAAACAATCATATTGATCACATAAACAAATGCATGGCGTGTTGTTTATCAGCTATATGAGGTTGTTCCATGCATAAGTGGGAGAAATGTTATATTTAATTGTGTGCAAGAAACAACTCGCAAAGATGTGATTTAAATGATTCTCTTGACTTCAAGGTAAGCGACTAACGTTATAATAGGACTTATACGCATCTAATTTAAGAAACACTTGAAATGGTAATTTACGTCATATGAGAGCTTGGCTAGATTACAATGGAAAGATAAATTCATATTTTCATTACTAGCAGATCAACTGATGTAATGGAATTATGTTAATTTGCAGTTTCTAAATTAGATACCTATTAGAACATGTGTCAATATGATATCAAGACTACTTTAGTTTGTATATTTATGAATTCTTGGAATGACATAAATTAATAAATTAATCTAAGAGTAAGGATCAAATGAGAAATAAAACTAAAATGAGAAGGATGAGAAGAAACCACAACCGCACATTTTAGATGCACCTACAAAAGTAGATGCGTCTCCACTTAATTCTTTTTTCCTTATTCGAAATGTGTGGCCAGGAATATTTCTCACTCTTCTCATTTGATTTTCTCTTCTCACTAGATCTCTTCCCATTAATCTAATGCTACTTCTATCTAAATATTTATGTGTTCTTGGAATGACATAAATAAATGAAGAAATAATGTTGTTTTACATTATTGTGAAGTAATAAATTAACTTGAAAATACTATTGAAATCAAGAGATGGTGTTCTGATGCGTGGTTTTGTGACCTTACAACAGTTTTTACCTCTCGAGGGATCTCAAGAGGCTTACAACCCCACCAGGCAGTGTACCTGACCGATAGTGAAGTGGTAAGTACGAGGGATTGATCGTTCAACTCAAAGAATAGTGTTCGTTAGGATTGAAATTTATCTACTAGGTCTAGAGATGAGGGATGATTCTTTTTGTATTTTTATGTTTTATGGAAAGCAAGTAAAATTTCGGGTATTGGAAGAGTGGGCGGAATTAGTTGCTAGTCAACTAACCCAAGAGCTACTAATTAAACTAATGTGCAAGAAAAGTAAATTAAGGTTCTACAAGAAAAGTGAAGCATGTCTACCTATGATGTATTACTCTTTGCTAGCTATCCAATTCTACCTATTGATTGTAAACCTTGTTTTAATTGACGGGTGTATTCCTTTAAACATTCATGGGGTGGCGTACGTACTTCCCCAATCCTATAAGCTCTTATCTCCTCCTACAATGATGCGTTAAGAACCCAATCATAGGGATTGTAAACAGTGGCTTATGCATTAAATACTACCTTAATAACCTAGTACGCATTGGTTACATGTTTCTTAAGACGTTCAAGCACGTTACCATAAAGGAGGTTGGCCAGTTTTCTTAAGCCTAACATTGATGAGACATTCAATCAAAACAAGAATCAATAGGAAACAAGAATTATAAACTAAACCAACTAGATCTATTGAAGTTGTCACGCCTTAATTGATGGAGATAGACACACACATCAACAAGCCCTCATTGATGGAGATAGACACAAACATCAACAAGAAATCAATAAGATCTAATTAATTATACACAAGTTTCACACAATCATAAGTAGACACAAGGTGATTTAGCAAAGCATAATTAATGAAGAGCAATCAACAATAATGATAATTGAGACATAACATAAGATTGAATCAATAAACGAACCATTAAAAGATGTTTATGGAGTGATTCGGAACCTCTAAGTTGCTGGAAAAACATCTACCCTAACCCTAGCATCGGACTTAGGGTTTGGGGCTTACAAATAATGAAGTTATAATGTTCTATTTATAGGCAACTTTACTGTCGGCAAAGGGTGACGGCGTCAGCCCGTCGTTTTCACCAAATCGAAGATTTTTTCGTCCTCTTCGCATGGGCTTTTGAACCACCCAAATCCGAGTTCGTATGAAGATTTTATGGCCAAAACAGTAACAGCTACTCCGCGCGCAAGTTGTGATTGTCTTGTTTAACTTGTGATGGTTCCATTTTGGTTTCTTCTCGTGCAAGCCTTCTTTCTGACGTCGTCACTCTATATCATCTGACGCCGTCAGGTTGAATCCTGACGCCGTCACCTTCAAAAGTCTTCTGGGACGTCTCTTGTTAACTTAAGGCCAGACGACCTACTTCCATGTACACCTGACGCCGTCAGGTGTAACTTCCTCAAAAGTTCTCTGGAGCGTCACGTTAGGAATTTTCCAACTCCATGATCTTCTCGTTACGGCGTCAGCTTTTAAGGCATGACGCCGTCAGGTTGTGTTTCCTGACCTTTTTTCATGGCTTTGTTGGTTTATTCGTTCTTGAGCATAAATACGTCCAAAAAGCTCCAAAATGCTTCATATTTCAGAAATCACGTCCCAAGTACCTAAAATGAGAAAAGAAACGATTTAAGGCAATATTTGATCAAATAAATACGATTTAGGGCTTAAATGACCCCCTAAAACGGGTACACTTTTCGTCTTATCATGTTCATAATTACTTTAGTTAAACATGTTTATGTTTCATTGTAAAGATATAAACATTAAGTCTTTTAATTATTACAAGACTTATAATAAAGTAAGACGTTATCTTGTTATGTTTTTTTTATTAAGACATATACATGAAGTCATTAAATTGTTAAATGACTTATAACATATAGTGGAATTATAACAGTTTATGTTTTCTTGTAGAGACATGGACATGAAGCGACTTTGTCAAAAGTACTTGTGTTATAAAGCATGTAATTGGCTTGTAAATACTATTATACCATTAAAATGACTTAGTCGGTAAATAGACAAGCCAAAAGGAATATGGTTATTTTAAATGTTGTTAGATTGTCTTACGATATTAATCTTAATGAAATACAACATGTTTATGGTATTTTCAGTTAGGAAAATCAAATTCTTGTTATATTGTTTAATTAAAGATAACTATGACTTCTTTTCTTCTAAAAGTTATCAAGGTTAAAAAATTGAGTATGGATTGAATATACTCAATAAGACTCCAACCTAGAAGATTGATAAGACACCATCATATGATGTGATGAATCACATTAAGTCTTAAAATGAAATTATGAATTTATTAAACTACTTATTAGTAGGTCATTAACAAAATAAAAACCATGAACTGTCATTGTGTTTTGTAATGTCCCAAAAGAGAACATTGTATTTTTGCTTTATTTGCTAAGTATTTATAGATAGTCTTTAAATTACTAAAAGCAAGTGGGAGTTTTGATCTTTAAAGGATAAAATTACAAGATATATAATCTTTTAAAATAAACTAGTGAATATCATGATGAGGCTAGACATGAAAATGTTAAACCTCAAGATAATGGAATTCTCATTCATAGATCCACAAGGATATCTCAGATATTTGATTAATATGTTGAGATTTTTGATACATTATGATGCGTGTGATGTGTCGTTGCGGTTTAGCAGTGTCAATGCCTACTCAAGTTTTACATTTATATTTAGCCAACTTATCAATAGCACACACACTTAACGAGTAGTGTACCCGGCCAGTTTGTATATAATGGTAGGCAGAGTGTCGATCACTAAGAGTGGAACGTATTATCTAGTTATCTTAATCAGTATTTTAATATCTAAGTTAGTTTTACAGCCTAATCTAACAAAAGGGGGTTTCAGCCTGAGAGACTTGCACAGTTTGGTTATTAATTAAACAGTAAATTAAACTAATGAGCACGAATCAGCGAATAGCATACACGTACACAGATAGATAATAGAGACAATAAGAAGACATGTCCTGATAATTAAGCAGCTTGTCACTTGTTTTATTACTAGTTTTATATGAAGTGTATATAGTTAAACCTTTCTCGTTGGTTTCATTATATTGGCGAGTAAACCCTTAATGATTACTTATGAATATCCTACTTATCCAAAGACATCGGATTAAATAGGCGAGGAAGGGGTATGGCAGCCCAAGCAGTGCTCAGCTAGACACAGAGGTAATCAATGCACTAATATAAATTCACCAAAGAAATCAAACATATAAACTTTAATTGATGGAAAAGCAATTTTAAGGCGGGCATTTGATTTTGCGTACTCACAAACTACCGGCCATCTATCCTGATGAATTAAAGCTTACTATTACAATAAAACAAAACTACTTAATGAATTGAATACATGCAGGACCTTCTTACAACTCTAATATCTTCGTTTGGGGTGTGTCTTGTGTTGCTTGTTCGTCTGAATTTGACTCCTTAGGGATATGGTGCACACAAAATTCGTCTAGGTCTTGGGGTATTTATAGTTTCTGTCTGAGGGTTCGATGCGGCGCATGTAATGAGCAGATGCGGCGCATTGACTTAACTTCGCGTGGGGTCCAAGCTTATTATATTCTGGAATATTCGTACACTGCCTTTAGATGCGGCGTAACTTGAATCTTTATGCGGCGCATGTCCTTCAGTTGTCTTGGATTGTTTTTGGTGAAGTCTTGATGGTGATACGCCGTATGTCAATTGTGTGATGCGGCGTATCTGGAGTAGAACGAGCTTGATCTTCTTCTTTGACCAAAGTTTCATATGCGGCGCATGGTATAATTCCATGCGGCGCATTCTTCAAAGTCAGGCAATGGTCTTCGAATTCAACTAAGTATGATATTGCGGCGTATCTGTTGAGTGAGATACGGCGTATCTTTTGGGTTTCAGTAGACTTTTGACATTTTGCTCATTTTGCTCCATAATTAGTCCAAAATCGCCAAGTTTCACCTTTTACCTGTTTTTACCTGAGAATCACTAAAGTAAACATTAAAGCACCGATTCTCATACATAATAAAGTAAAACAAGTTAAATAAATATGATAAATGATGATAATAAAATGTACTTATTTGAGTTCATCACATTATCAAATATGGAATTGGTAAAGTACACATACTATGAATGATTAAGATGCTGTCCATAAAGATAATCAATTTTAGATACTTGGTTTATCTTAATAGTTAGACTAGAAAATGTAGATGACTTCAAAGATAAGATAACCATTGTGGTTTAAATCTTTGTATATAAATCATATGGACAATATTGTACATGTAATTAATGCATGTCTTATGACAAGATTATTAATCACATTTAAGCAATTAATTGTGATTGAATATTCTATCCTAAACACATTAAATATATAAAGATTATGATTGTCATATTTTCATTTATATGAAATTGACAATGGAATATCAAAACTCTTTCTTGAGTGATTACTTGAGCGAGGACAATAAGTAATAAAAAAGAGTTTATGAATTCAAATAAATATTTGGAAGTGTACAAAGTGCAATAATCCATGAATTGAATAAGTGCATGCATCTAGAAGATACCTATTATGTTTAAATTATAAATCCATTTTTTGATTTGTAATTGAAATAAGATAATTTCTAAGTATTCCTGAAAACTAGTGGGAGTATTATGTTTAATTTCCTAAATCATATATGTTGTAAAACATATAAGAAGTAACATTCCATATAAGTAAAATGTTAAGTCTTAGTTTGGAATGAAACTTTACTTGAAAGATTTAGAAAATATGACATACAACCTTGGAATGAATGTTTATTAATATAAACATATGCGGTAAATGAATCTAATAGAACATGATATATCATTTAGATAATCTAAATGAATTTGTAGAACATGAATAAAATCTAAGTATGACTCAAAGATTTTTCATGTACATCATGTTATTGTTGTATCATGTTTAAATACAAGATGATTTGATAACATTGATATCTGATTGGAAGTTATTAGATAACTTGTGTAATGAATATTCTAAAGGAATATGTTTGGATATAGAATCACATCCTCAGCCTGGAATAGCTTCCAGATTCTATAGATGAACAATTTTTCAAATTGTTGTGAAAATTGTCATTGCTGACAAACTTGAATGTTTGGAAGGCATCAAACACTACATAATAGATATTAATGTTTACGGGAATTTTAAAGAGCATATTGTTGTTTGCATACAATGATGCTAATAAAATTGAGATGACACTCGGTCATGGTAAGGATTTCATCCTTAGCCATGTGTACTAGTTGTGCTTACTAAAAGCATAGGCATTATACATTAAAGAATAAGAATACTTTAAATTTTAAAATGTTTTGGAAGTTTGATTATCATAAACTGGTGGTTAAGGGTGACACACATTTTATGAAATATTATGTGGCATTATCAAAATAGTTGAGTATGCACATAAAAAAACTTCAGTAGTTGAATTCTTAAATAAGTATTCTCAAAATTCCGATAGATCAAAGTTGAATGATTTATGTTTTGTCAACAAGAATGAATATCATTATTTGAGATATAATTCATCAACTAAAGTTATCATGCATTGATCTATTTAGTATTTGGATAAAGGATGTTAAACAATTATTATAATGAATTAAAGTACTCCCTCCGTCCCTAAATAAGTGTCCACTTTTGACTTTTGAAGTCTTACTTATTAAACTTTGACCTTAAATATTCTTGTTTATTTTATATAATACTTGATGCAAAATATATGAATGAATTGAGTTTTATGTGTATTTTAATTTGGTATAATTTTTATCAAGTATTATATAACATAACTAAAAATATTTAAGGTCAAAGATGCACAAAAAAGACTTTAAAAGTCAAACATGGACATTTATTTAGAGACGGAGGGAGTACTTGGTATGTTTAATTTAATTTATAATATATTGTATCCTGTTTTTGCATGTTTAATCCGTGAATAAATGTTATTCTAAATTGTCCGTTGTCGGTTAATAATATGGGAATATTATTAAATTAAGACAAATCTGAGTTTGGTGTAATATACTTAAAAGTATATTGATGCGTAGACATACCATTTCAGATGGTATTCAATGATACAGAATATATGACTTATCCCACCTACATGATGTTACTTTATGGATCTTGTCATTAAGTAAATCCTAATAAGTTATCCTCATACTTGAGATACAAGATAACTGTCATGAATGTAGTGCATTTTTGTGGAATAACTTAACGCTATACGTAACTGGTAATCATAAGGGTTGTTTTCGGAAGTGTTACAAAGTTTGTGGGTTTTGCTTGTAGTCAATACAGAATTTGTTTATTAAAATTAATTTTTGGAGTTTAATACTGCTGGGCCCTCGTAGGGTTGTCAAGATGTTTGCATGGCCATGCCCAAGATCTTTCCTGAATATGTTCAGATTATTTGGTAATCTTGATAAGTCACAAACAACAAGAAACAGAATGGTTAATTAAGGAATGACTTTGTTCTGTATCCTTATTAACATGGTATTAGAAACAAAAAGATAATAATAATGAGAAATCATTAAAAGGTTTTCCAGGAGCCTTACTCGAGTTGTACTAAGAGGCATCGGCGTGTTGCAAGACGCTAACCGAATGTGATCACTCTATTATGACATGTCTAAGTGGGAGCTCTTAGTTTATAGACATGAAATAATAGTCGTGTGTTAGGATCGAACTCGAGATCACGGGATTGCACACTTTACGTATGAAAGTTAAAGATTAATAATTAATTATAAAGGTTATATTAATTATTAATTAAACATTAACACTTAACGATCGTTAGTATTTAACGGAAAAGGCTAACGACCGTTAAACGAATAAAAGGAAAGAAATTATAGATGAGATTTGGTAAGTCAAGAAAGTTCTACAATCCCTTAGGGATGTCTAGGTCCAATCGGCAAGGGGGGAGGAACCTCCTCAATTGCTTGAACTCCAAGTTATCTCAACTATATAAACAAACTCAAGGTTATTGTTTTCTTATCTCTTGTACACATAACCTAAAGTTTTTCTCTCTTCCTTTTCTCTTGCAAAACCAATCGATCCACCCTAAACCATTAGGGAGTCGATTTGATTTTTGAAGCAACAATGTGTTTGTGTTTTATTATTACTTGCATAACTTTAACTTGTTTTAGTACGTGTGTACAAGAACGTGAATCAAACACACTATTGTTTGATTCTTGGATTGAATAACAAACAGGTAAGGGGTTATTCTTATAATCCATGTAAACCCTAATTAGGGTTCTTGATCTTGAATTGAAGAATATGAGGTATGTTTTCAATTTATTATTTGGTTAATTAATTATGCAGTATATGATCTTATTATAACGCTTCCGTATGTGTACTTGATGTTTATTGTCTTTTATATAATAAAAGAATTACATCATTTCGGAGTGTTTTTGCAAAACCCTTCTCATTGAAAAAAAAAATTAGACCAATAGGAGAGCTCGATTTTGCCACGTAGGGGAAATCGAGGAATATGATTGGTCAATAGAAAGTCAAAATTAAATTGATTTTGGTCAAACTTAATAAATTTGGTGGAGAAATTTGGTTAAGAAAAAAAATGCATAAAAATATAGGTGTCAAATTTATGAAAACAAAAACTTAAAAAAAGATGAAGTAATTAATAAAACTTTAGTGGTTGAATTTTAATAAATTATATAGAGCTAAGTGTAAAATTACAAATTTCCATGTTTTTTTAATAACTTTAGGAAAAAACACAAATAACCCCTTACACTTTATACCCCTTCTACTTTATAATATTAACTTTGTTTAAAATTACATGAGTATTAATATTACTTTTTAGACTTTCATCCATTAAAATTACAAAATTTGATAAATATGTGAATTAGTTTTAATATTGTTAGTTTAGACTTTCATCCATTAGAATATTTTTTTAAATAAGGACTCATGTTATTCTACTTAAAAGTTTAATTTATGCGTACACGGGTTTAAATATTAAATACGGCTAAATTATTAGTAACGAGAATATAATTATCAAATGGTAAGCACGAGTTACTATGATATGAAAATAAATATACGCGATTCTACTTATAACAATGACTCATTAAATTGTTATTTAAAATTTATATTTGAATATGCATAAAAACATTTTAAAAACTTCACGGAGCATATTTTAACTTCATTAACGCTCATTATGTGCTACTAAACTCGCACATTTTGTACAACATGATATCAATAGTTAAAGTTAAACAATAACATCAACATCAACATCAACATCAACCTCAACATGTCTGTCAGTTAAAAACGTTATACAAAGCTAATTTACTCATTTTGACAAGTGATATGCTCTGTTAGGCTGCATCTTCTATTTTTTTATTACTTTAGCAGAAAGTGTATTGTGCCCGTTGTTGAGTCCGAAAGAAATGAAGAAAAAAAAAATTGTTGAGTCCGAAAGAAATGGAGAAAAAAAAGTGTACATTTTGTGCCAATAGTTTGAGTATTAGCTGATTGTTGTTTCTTTCAGGATGTTTTATATACCAGTTGGTCCTTATCCGTAGTTTATTCGAACTTGACACTTTAAGAGACTGGGAATACAAGTTCATCACCAAGTACGCTAAAGTAGGAACCATAAAAACCCCTGAAACTACACCTGATGCATCAACTACGGATTTACTTTGAAGGTTACTTAGAACATATATTTGATATAATAATTTGCTTATATGGTATATGTGTTTATTGAATTTTAAAATCAAGTTGTCTCTTGAAAATTTTCATATACTTAAACGGCTAACTCACATAATCCCAAGTTAACGTTATATAAATGCCTTTGTCTCAGGCACTGATTTGTATTGCATTAACCTTATTCCAAAGTTGCAACAAAAAAATAAATCTCACAAGTTTTTGATGAGTTAATTGCTTAAGTTATTGGAGTTTGGGACTGTTATTTTCTACTAATTATAGTAAGTTTTTAAAGGGCTTTGGGACCGTCTTAATAGTTAGATTCGTGGTGATTAGAATTGTTTTAATGGCTGTCTTAATAGTTATTAAAGGGTTTTTATTACTGTTTTAATTGCAGAATTCAAGGTGTTTGGGACTGTTTTTAATAACTGAATTCAAGGGTGTTTGAGACTATTTCAATTGCTAATTTTAGGGGTGTTTGGAATAGTAATAATAGCCGAATACAGGGGTATTGCGACTGTTTTTAATAGGAATTGTTATTGCAAAATAAATTTGACTTATACTAAATTAATAGATGTAAGGGTGGTGGCAGTCATAGACCCCAAAAAAACCATACCTCCCAAATCCACCAATAATATCATTCCATCTCACTTACACTTTTTTCATACCTCCCAACCCATTTTTAGTGGCAACCATAGACTTTTCATACCTCCCAACATTTTTTTTTCATAAATAAAAAATTTAATAAAAACATAAATATTTCATTAATAATTAAAATAAAACAACATTACATAATACTTAAAAAAAACAACATTACATAATACTTAAAAAAAAAACATAATCTAAAAATCGATCGGCCATCCATATTTCGCCGCTATTTCACGTTTCTTGGCAAGAGTGATGTCTCGCATAACCGGATTGGTTATGTGATCGTGAGGTTCGTTATAGAACCTCAATGCACGAAAGTAAGCCTTTTCTTCAGCATTAGCGAGTTGTGTAGCCATCAACTTTTTGGTCACTTCATCCTTTTCCCGTTTACTTTGCAACACCTCCTCCATCA
>LBNU01014334.1:289783-301027 GCA_014162995.1 Artemisia annua | reverse complement strand
AAAAAAAAAAAAAAAAAAAAAAAAAAAAAAAAAAAAAAAAAAAAAAAAAAAAAAATACTTAGGCATGCCTAGGCATAACATTGCCACTAAAAAATCAACTTTAGGCATGTTTAGGCAAAAAATTTGTTGAATGATTCTTATTGGTCAATTACAATTAAAATATATAAATGTTTAGGCAACATTGCCACCACCCTAAGCTTGATTATGTTAGCTTGAGAGATACTAGCAATATATTTTATTGTGATTTGATTATGTGTCATGCACTTAAGCCCATGGAATGTGGATAGCAATGAGTATACTCATTAACTCATTATTGCACTAACCACTTGCTGCTTTATTTTCTTTCCGCCCACAAAAATATGCCACCAAAACAGGTAAACCTATAGGCTATAGCCCCATGGCCATACCATCTTTTGAAAATATGGAATTTTGTCAGAAAAATATATAATTATCACAAAAAAGCAATATCACGAGTGTTTGGTATATACGTATATATGCATGTGTATTATGTTCAAGGTCTGAGAGTATGTAGATGTCACTACGTACAGATGATGCCCAAAAAAGGATAGGCGTGTACTGTGTACATACCATTTAACTTAAGTATATCTGCTCCTGAAATCAGACATGTTAAAAGTTACTCGTATCATTTCAAGTGTATAAAATCTTGTAATTAACGGATCATGTATATAAGCAGCGTCGTAGTTGAGTTAGTGAAGGCCCCGTGCAGAGGTGTATATGATACCTAAACATGACGATAAAAATTTATTGTAACCATCTAACTTTAAATTTTGATGAGTTATTTGTGACCCTCGACCACTTAAAAACGAGTTAAACAAATATATTGAACATAATTTCATATATTGTTAACCTTTCATGTTGGAAGTGAATTTCATGGCCCAAAAATATATAAAGAGATATATTTTTAGGCCACCACAACTTATACCCTTAAATCCAGCTCTATGTATATGGTCATATTTAAAATCATAGCTATCTATAAAGTAATAGAAAATCTATTAAAGGTTAACTTATAAATGAATCCAATTTTAAAAGCATGATTTCTACTAAAAATTCACTTGGCATAACCTAATTTGTCAAGCCTTATGCAATTGTGTTGATCGTGCATGTTGTCATCTTGTGTGTTTTCTGTCACTTGATGCCTTCTTTTATCAAATTTTAATTTAAACCTACCGATCATTATTAAAGCTTTTGTAGGTAAGCCAAAAAGGCACCGAAATTTTATATTTATGAACAGATATCTTATCATGTTCATGATGACTTGATCAGTCATGTAAGCAATAAAATGTCCTATTGTTAGTAAAATATAAGAGCTTATGTTCGAAACCTCAATCACAATATTTAACAATATAACAACACGTACATAAAATGATATCCATCCGATCCATATTGCAAACTGCAAACAAAAATTATTTTTCTCGATGGATATTTAATTATGTATCAGCTACAACAGACATAAAGTATATGTTATTAAGGTTATGTTGCCATCCATTCTTTGAGAATTTTATTAAAAAGTTACAAACATTGCTTTTATGAGCATCTTTATGAAAATTATTTTATACTTTTAGCTATACGATTTTTATTTTCTTTTCCTTTTTTATTTTTAAATTTTTTTAATTTTTAACAAATTTTATTTATCAAATATCTAATAAATATTTAATAATTTCTTCACAATAAAATATATGAAAATGTCTTTATATTTTGAACAAAATGAACTTGTAATATCAAAAATAAATAAATAAATAAATAAAGTACTATTTTATAGATGTTACGAGGCATAAAAGTTAATTTTACAAAGAATTACCAAAAACAATTGAATGTTGGAGGTGCAATTAAACACTTTGCCCTTTTGTACAAAAAGTCGATCATATTTATGCATAACTAATGGCTTATATTTTAATACTCCTTTTTTCTTTAAATAAGTGTCGATTATTGATTTTTAAAGTCTTTATTTTTTAACTTTAACCTTAAATTATTTTATTTGTGTTATGTAATACTTGATGCAAAATATATGTATGGATTAGATTTTAAATGTATTTTCATTGGTATAATTTTCATTAAGTATTACATAACACAAATTAAATAATTTAATGTCAAAGTTGAAAAGACAATACTTTAAAAGTCAACACTAGGCATTTATTTTGGGACGGAGGGAGTAATATTTTGGGTGCTATTCATAACACTCGCACCAAATGGTTCATAAATGTTCGACACTGTTTAAGGCAAAAGAAGTTTCAAAGTAACCTCTAACTATGCAGCAAGTTATGAAAATTACTTTATACTTTTAGCTATTAATGAATTTTATGAATAACAAACTTGTATCAAATATATAACAAGTACCTAGTGATTTTTTTATATATATATATTGATGAAAAGATCTCAAATTGCGAAATGAGTCAGATATTGCAATACTTTTGATTAACATACGATTTTATGAAGAATGTTAAAATTTATTACGTGTTTTTTGCAAAAATAAAATAAAGTACAAACCAACCCTTAAACTATCTTACAATTTACAAAAACTACCCTAAGCTTTATTCCTTTACATGTATGTATATAAAATAAAAACTTACTTAAAAAATTTTAAAACACACCCCAAACTATGTAACAAGTTACAAAAACTACCTTAAACTTTTACTTTTTGCACCTTTTTTTATTTAACAAATTTTGATTATCCAATATCTAATAAATTGTTAGCAATTTTCCTATAGAAAATATACCAATAAAAAAAAGTCTTTAAATTTTTAATAAAATTAGTCCAATGTTTTAACTCACGTACTATTTTATAAAGAAATAGTGATTAAAATTTTAAATTCAACTTCTTATTTTTTTTAGTAATAAGTCAAATTGATTACAAATATTTGAATAATATAGATACTAACAGATAAAGAATATGAATTATATTATACAATTTAGTTATATGAAAACGCATGAAATCAAATTATATAGTTGTTAAGGTGAGCATGGAGCGGTTTGGGGCGCTTTTTGGTTAAAACCAAACCTCGAACCAAAACTCCAGTTTTTTTTATATTGTAAACCTTTTGGTTTCTGTTCTTTTTCGGTTTTTTCTGTTTTTTTAATTAAATCGGTGCAGTTTCGGTTCCTTCTTCGGTTATTTGTAAATAATCCAGTTAATTATAAAAATATGGACCAACATAACTCTTAATCTATATCTTCATTCTCTTAATTTTAATCAATAAAAAAAATATGTAGCTAGCAAGTTACGCATCAAAGATAAAAGTTATGTTTCCCAAAACGTTATTCCAACGAGATTAATAGTAGGATAATATTTAACAATTCAAAACTACCAAATAAAGTACGAAAAAACCATATAAAATCCATAGATATATGAAATGCAAGTCTTATAATTTTTCTTGCAAAGTTCAAGAGATATACCGAATCTTTTGTTGAAATAATTAAGTAGATGAGATTATTTTAAATCTTTTGAAAATAGATAAAGGTGGGTGGGGCGGTTTTTTGGGTTTGATTTTTCATATACAACCGAAAACAGTCCCAAACCTTCGGTCTTTCTAAAAATCAAAACCACCCAGTCGGTTTTTCATTTGGTTTGATTTTTCGGTTTCGATTTGGCTTTTTGGTTTTTGTGCTCACCCAATTTTTGTGCAAAGAGAGTATAGTAATTAGATGATTTAACTGATCAAACAATATACCTTCATAACGCGCGTGTATTAAATGAATTATGTGAGGTATATTTGTGTTTAAGTAGGGTATGTTTGTGGTGGTGAACGCGGTCACCTTATTACACTAAGTTGGTCGTAAAAAAGATTGTAAAGAGAGAAAACTGAGTTGACGCTAATGTGACAGTTGTGACCGCCTCCACGAAATCAAATCTTTATTGCCATGCTCAACTTTTTTTGTTAAAGATAACATAAGATGCATGTATAAGTTTAATTATTGCTGCAAGATATTGAACAATGGAAAGACACAGAATGTATAACATCAAACATTTGATAAGAGTAACAAATTAAACACAATTTTATAAAAAAGGTTAAACATTTTACAACTATAGCTTTCACCAAATGGTTAGTGATTAGAAAGTTCCCTAATTAAAAGTATCCACTTAAGAGAAAAGACTTCAATTCTTCAATGATGATGATATGATGCACGTATCACGTACTCTATGAAGCTTCTATGTAATTAAGCTAAAAAGTAACGAGGGTACGTAACTAATGAACCAAGCTCGTCCCTGGGATAAGTACACAAAACCAAAGTAAGTGGATTGGACCCATAAAAAGGGAAATCATAATAGTCTTATTTGATAAAAGCAAAAGTAGAGAAGATAAAGATGAAGTTGAAATTGGGTATTTGAGATGTATTCTTTTGACATGAAGCTTAAGGCATAAAGATTGTTTCATATCTATTATCCAACCGTACTAGACATTGACTAGTTCTTGCCGATTTATTTTGACGAGATTTCATGGTTTTTAGTTGAAACCTTTGCGACTTTGCGTATCCCGGCCTAATGTAATCACCTTCAAAAGATGTTTGGGCCTTTTGGCGAGCCGTATAGAAAACAATGGACATTGATTTGAGGTGTGAACTCGTGCACCATTGTTCTTAGGTTTTACGAAGATTGCATAAAGATACCTTTACGAGTTTACATGTCTACACGTGAAACAGAAACATTTTCCGTAACCCGACATGGTGACTTGGTCATTACAGCGTAAGTCGTTATTTCGATAGAGATGTTCGTGCAAAATCTACATGGCCATGCACTATTCCATTGGTGTTGAGGCTAGTGGAGGTACCAAAATCTTATAATGCAAGTACCCATTCCAAAGTCAAAGGTCCACTTGTCAAAAGGAGTGAAATAGGGGTAAAGATATCACTAATGGAATTGGAAGGAGGAAGGTAAGAGTGTTTCCTAATAGGAAACTAGCACAAATTTTTGGTAGGTTTATAATAAGTGTTTAACTTATAAAAATCTAGGCCAAAAAGGCTAATATCTTAAAGTTAGGTTTTCAATTTACATGTTATATATATGTAGAATGGTTAGTCTAAAAGACATTACTACATTTTTACCCAACCAAAGTACCAAAACCTATACTATTAAATATGAGATGGTGTTAGTGGTAGGCATAGTTTTGTTAACAGAAACATAAACCTATATTTGAAAGGTCAAAATTTCAAAAGAGGATCAATGATATTGTATTATTGTGACATGCATTCAAACCAATGTTTTAAAACCTGGGTTGACCCGAACGGTTCAACTGGTTGAACCGAGAACTGGCTCGGAGATCGGGCCGGATAGGACCGGGTTTTTGCATGTTTGAGAACCGGATTGAACCGCCGGTTTTTTTCGTTGGCCCGGGTTGACCTGGTTTGATAACCCGGCCGGGTCATGACTTTTTATCAAAAAAATTAACAAAATGATTTTTTTCTCCCATTAACTTTTTTAAGTTTAATTGAAAAGTTGAAGTGATGATTACTAATGTTTGTTAAAATTTTGTAAAATAGTCAATTATAGTTATATATGATCTTAGAATCACCACTTAATATAGTTTTACTATAAACCATTATAATTTAGAATCACTTATTGAAAATTTTTGCTATATTATTAATAGATATAGACTTAAAAAACAAAGCTTATTGGTATAGTCTCAATTTTTCTTTATCGGTTTAATCGAATGTATGAATAAAAACAGATAAATTATGAGATCATGCAATACTAATTATTAAATATAGAAAAAAAAGTATTTATATATGTATAGAACCGATTCGATCTGGCGGTTGAACCGGTTGAACCAGTGACCTAATGAACCGGTGACTAAACCGGGTCGATAAAAAACCGGTTTTTAAAACATTGATTCAAACAAACTCTTTTGACAACCGCGATTGGTGGTTTTATACAAAATGAAGAATTTTACTACGATAGTCATGTCGTAAATCAGCTTATAATTTGATATTTTTTTTGTTGTAACTAAATAAGAAAATATAATTAATGCCAAATGAGTGAATATTCAACTTCAAATCGATAGGACATATGTTGCAAGATGCGGTTAGCTGTGTAGGATAATTGGTCTAACCGATTTCGGACAAAAGATGTAAAATACATGAAAAATAATTGTACTCATTAAATGAATACACTTTGACAAACTCATGGTGTGATTGCTATGAGATTTAAGATCGTAATAAGGACGACGGCGTCACATAGTTGTTCACTCACCACAAAACACCGTAGTATCAACAATTAAATCCAGTTTTTTTTTTTTTTTTTTTTTTTTTTTTATTTTTAAAANTTTTTTTTTTTTTTTTTTTTTACAATTACTGCATTATTATTATTATTATTATTATTTTCGTTCTTTTCTCTATGATCATTTCTTTATGACCGATATGATACACAATCCTAATCCTAATCCTAATCTTAATCCTAGCTGCGGCAACTCAATAGAAATGATTAAGGGTAAGCAAGTGTATATGTCATGTGTTAAATGCTGGAATCGAGTAGACTTATTTTCAGGTTGATAATTTAGTTCTATATTTCATTACTCAATTTGTTAGCTATATGCTTTAATATCGTATACGTTGTTACAGGTGCACAAACACTGGCGAAAACGTCTGAAGACTGATATAGTAAGACAGTCCTGACCAAACTTGGGCCGATGCTACATGGACCAGATCACCAGATTTTTTTGCATAAGATGTTATTGTTATTGTTTCGAGTAATGATGTTAATTATTTGTTTGCACGATTTCAATAAAACCTCAAACACACTTTAGAAAAACAAAAAGCTACAAATAAAAGGGGCCGAAAGAGAGATTGCTTAGGCCCATTAATGCAACAATACCCATTAGCTACAAAATCTAAATTTAGACACTCTTTTTCACGTTTAGAACTAACTTTAAATGAAATTTAGGAACAAAACACGGTGGTTATTGTAAGATAGTTGCTTATTGTAAGAAGTGTAGGAAGTAACAACATAAGGACATGTGGCATGAAAGGTTCATAAAAGATTGAAAGGGTTCAAAAAGGTTTGAGGGTATTTTAAACATACATTCTCTTAATTTTAATTTGAATTGTGAACTGATCAGTAAATTCAATGACGTTTTCATAAAATGTTTTAGGAACATTACGTCAATTGATACACTAATTATAGATCCACCACGTTAACAGGTGAAACATGATTATATAATTTTTTTTTTTTTTTTTTTTTTTTTTTTTTTTTTTTTTTTTTTTTTTTTTTTTTTTAAACGCCTGATTTTATTTAAGGAAAGCTAGCAGATGCTAAATATACATCCACAATACAAGGTGTGCGGTTTTTAGGACCACTCGTTCCAACCCAAAGGAAGATTTTACTTCTGGAACGCACGACATAAAAAGAAATACACATAACACATCATCAAAGAGTAACGGCCTTCTTCAGGCACCTTGGACTCGAAGACAATCCTTGCTTAGCGGGAAAGCAAAGACACCACCCGAAACGAAGAACACCTTCAAGCAGTTTCTTGTTCTTTAGGAAGGTAAACAACTTTGTCAACCAATTCACCCAGTCTCAATGACTCCAGCACCGAATAAGGAAGACTCCAACAGCAAAGTAATCATGATTGACCATTGTTTTTGCGGCCATCGGACACGAGAAAAAAAAGGGTACTTAAGACGGTCTCCAACCACCTATCACAGTGGACACATAAAATAGGAGTCAATAGGAATACACGACGTGAGATCAATTGAACTGGTGGTAATGAGTTTGTCATGACTCTTCCAGGTACTGAATGGTTAACCGTTTGCATCGGCACATACATTCGTTCCATCTACGACCTTACCTCCGCGCCTGGTTAAACGGGTATCTCCGTCGATCAAATTCCCTAATTAGGATACGATGAACACCCCCGAATCTTCCAAATCCATAACCAACCATCTGCTGTCGAATTGAGAGTAACGTCTTAGCCAAGTCTACCAAGTTATCGTACTGATCCTTCTCGATACCTCCTCTAGGATTCCTTCGAAACGAGAAAGAAAGATTAGGCTGTGAGAGTTTCAATCCAACAGTGACTTGTTTATACTCCTCAAGAGCGTATAGACGATGAAATCTGTCTTTGAGCGCACCCCCTACACACCACTTATCCTCCCAGAATTTTGTGTTCTCCCCATTTCCCAACTTAATGCGCAAATGTTTCATGATGTCTATACCTTTGGTCAAGAGAGTGTGAACCTCCTGTATGATAACTGTCCAGCATGATCTATAACCGCCTCTCAAAGACTCCCCAATTCTACCATTATCCCCATGTAAGGCCTGAATAACTCTAGCCCATAACGTCTTTTTTTGAGTGAAAAAACGCCAGACCCATTTAAACAAGAGACCTCTGTTCATCACAAATAAGCTCGAGATACCCAGCCCCCCTCTTTCCTTGGAAACAAGCGCTTTTTTCCAATTCACCCAGGTAGCTTTCTTGCTATTTAAATCATGGCCATTAAAAAAGTGACCACAGAGAGCCTCGATACTGTTCAGCACACCTATCGGGGCTTTGAATAGAGAGAAATGATATAAAGGCGTAGAGCCTAATACCGATTTGACGAAGGTTAGCCGGCCACCGATTGAAAGTGTATTCATCTTCCATTTAGTTAATCTCTTCTTGATTTTATCCAGTGTTTCTTTCCACAAAGCTGTCCGAGACATATTCCCGCCCACTATAGATCCTAGATAAGTGAAAGGAGTTTTAAAAACAAGACAACCAAGCCTCGAGGCAGCCCAGTTAACCTTATCAATGTCAACATTTACTCCCATAATTTTACTCTTATTCATGTTAATGCGAAGACCAGACGCCTTATGGAAGCATTCAAGAACATGGGCAAGAGTAGTGATGTTGTTCTCGCACCATTGACCGACAAATATTGCATCGTCCGCATAAAACATATGAGAAAGATTTACCGAGCCTCCTAAATGAATACCATGAAACATGTCTGTGTCAACGATACGTTCAAAAGAAAGATGCAAACTTTCCATAATCAGAATAAATAAAAAAGGGGATAACAGATCACCTTGCTTAAGGCCTTTACCGAATTGAAACTCCTCCGTAGGGCTGCCATTCACCAATATAGAACCTCTCGAAGACTTTAGACAACACTGAATCCATTTGCACCATTTATCTCCAAATCCAAATTTTCTGAGAATTTCATCGAGGAAATCCCACCTGACCGAATCGAAGGCTTTCTCAAAATCAACCTTGAAGATGAGAGCTTGCTTCTTTTTAGCCTTGCACCACTGAATCACTTCATTGAGGACAAAAGGGCCGTCAAGAATCTGTCTATCCGCAATAAAAGCCGATTGAACTTCATTAACAATATCGTCCAAGACGCCCACAAGCCTATATGCCGGGAAAGGTAATTTCAGTATGTCACACAAAAGTAAATACATCGGGTTAGGAAGTACAAAATACATAAGATGCAACAAAAACACAAGTTGCAGACTACATTGCCCTATATTATCATGTCTAAGTTAAGCATTTTTTTGTATATCAGATATATACACAAGTAGACCAAGTACAAGAAAAAGAAGGCACAAAGTGACAGACCACAATTAATATCAATGACCAATGACTTTGTCACATGTATTCTCTAGCCCATGACCATATTAAGACCAAAGCATAAGCCAACGTTTAGGTACTTTACCAAACAACCAGGTACACAACCAAACAAACAGGCATATAAGCCAACGTTTAGGTACTTTACCAAACAAACAGGTACATAAGCCAAAGTTAGGTACTTAACACTGAACCGACTATGACCTTTACTAAATTAGGTACTTAACAAAACAACCAGGTACATAAGCCAAAGTTTACCTGTTTGACCGGAAGGTTGCATCAAACGAGACCACATCGCCAAAAGCAGCATAGTTAAGCTTTGCTTGTGCATCTGCCCAAAACAACCCTATCAAGGTTTTGTCATTCTTGTATTGCTTGTATTCAACAGAAAAGTCGGAGAAAAATTCTTGTCTACTTAACAGCTTCTCAACAACCATCTGTGCATCCCGATTACCAATGAAATTATCCAAACCCCGCCTATAGTTCCTGCACTCAACATCTGTAGCCCCGATGTTTTCAAACCCGCCATACATTTGTATCATTACTTTCCAAGCTCTTGTGGGACCAATATTAGCTTCGGAAAGCTGGCGCAACAACTGTTGTTTAGAAAAAGTAAGTTTCCTCGCAGCCCGAAGATACTTGTAATCATTTTCATGAACCAAACTGTGGTTATGTTTTTCAAAAAACGTGTACACAACATACTTATTTCCACAAGGGGTCTTCCTAAGACGAAGTAGAGCTTTGCATCCACAACGTTGGGATGCTCGTTTCCTTCGTTTAATCACCTTAACTACTTCTGCGATATCAGATGATGATGTATCCGGCTTTCGCTTATCTTTCTTTGGTTGTTTCACGCCTTCTTTAGAACAACAAAAGTATTTCAAATCAGGATTTTGTTTCTTTTTCCTGTTAGACTGCCCACCCCTCCTAACTTCGAAACCACCTTCCCTCGCATACTCTTTGTAAAACGTAAAAGCTTGTTCAATTGTATCAAATTCAGTTCCCTCCACGGGTTTTTTCTTAGCTTCAGGAATCCAAAACTTACTACCTGGCGGGGTTGGTTGGTAACTCCCAGCTTGTGGAACACTTTCAGCGTCAACAACATTGTCTTGCACATTATGATCAGTTGATCTTGGAGTTGATGGCTCATTTGCTATCAAATAAACATTATGTATTAATCGAGTATAAAACAAGAAAATAAATTGATCCAACTGTGACACCTTAAAAAAAATATCTATGGATCCTATCGACACACGTAAAATATACAAACACTTAAATGAATAACTAATAGATTCTATTTCAATGCCTACTTCTTAAAAAACCTATTTACAACCCCCCCCCTTTTTTTTACAGAAACAATAAATAGTTACAGAAGGCAATACACTAAACAAAAGCAAAGAAAAAAATTGAAGTTAGTATATGTTCAATCAAGTGACTGAATCAATATCTCAAAACAGATATATAGACCAGCTTTTGTGTAAAGACCTTGGGCTTTGATGAGTATGCAAATACTCATCATTTTGTTACCATTTGAACCCACAAAAACAGCCAAAAACACACAAATGACCACAAAATGTTACAAATTTCATTAAAATGTGTTTTTATGTGACTTATGGATAAAAAGACTAAAAACAAGTGAAAAACATGCAAAATATACCAACTTGTCACTTTTAGTCCCTGAAGTATC
>LBNU01014334.1:275081-289774 GCA_014162995.1 Artemisia annua | reverse complement strand
AAACTCACTCATCATTATCATGACTCCTTCCCAGGAGTTATGATTAAAGCCCGGGGGAGATGTCCTAAAATCCTGGAATTTTCAAAATTCCCACCCACCCCTCCCGGGATGTTTTTGAGCTTACCCTTTCAATTCCAAACTTCAGGCTCATGGAGCCGCTCTCGGGAGGAGAAGAATCAAATCATGCTTTTTCATCATGGTTTTCTTCCTTTCTTCACCTACAGGGTGACGTTCTCCTGTTTCTCCACTCCTTCGGGAATGGAAAGTGAAGACATTTGTCTTTGAACCCCGGCATTCTCAATTTCAATTTTTTGGAGCCGGATTTATGTAATCTCATCGGGTGTTGGAATTCCACGTACTTCAATGTTGCCAAACATCTTGAAAGAAAAGTCCGATGGAGATTGTTTCTTCAGCATCTTGCTCCCCAAGAACCAATTGAATTCGGTCGAGGTGCAAGCTAGCGACTCGTTAACAAAAACAGTAGCATTTTATAACGGGTTTCACCCTAGTGTGGAAAGTTACCCCTGTTAAGGTTCACCAGTATATATATGTTAAAAAAAAAAAAAAAAAAAAAAAAAAAAAAAAAAAAAAAAAAAAAAAAAAAAAAATTCATTCTTCAATTTTAAAAGAAGGTGATAGCTCTATTTAAAGAAGCTTTAATATAATTCACTTTCAAATTGATGTTTCCCACAACTTGGCTCAATCCAACCTTTTTGCGTTTCAAGGATTTCGCATAATAAGCCGACTTTTAATATTGAGGGACAATATTCAGTTCTAGTTGGGGGGTAAAAAATTCTTGGGCGAATTTTATACAATTTATACATTAGTGCCAATAATACCCCTTTTTGACAAATTTTTTGGTGGTTATCAGTCCGCCGGTGTCTAACTGACAAATGATGGCTAAGGTCCAGAGAAGGCAAACGGTCTTGGTAAAGACACATCATTCCGTTTTGATGGTTTGCAATTTGCCAAAAAATTGCATGGTAATCGGACTCAACCATATCCAAAAGTGAATAAGTTGGCCTTAGGCCCGAAGATTATGGCTTGGTAAAGGCATGTGGAAAAACATTAATTGGTAATCAGCTCACAAAATAATATTTCTTCTTAATTTATTCTAAGAGTTGGCCAGTCCTGAGGCAAACGGACATGGTAAAAGACAAAATCAATCCGGTTTACAAGCTTGTGGTTTTGGCTTAAAAATCACTTGGTTATCGGTGTTACCATGGTTCTAACTTTGAACTTTTAAACAAACTCGGCTACTTCCAAGGAAGTTTGATGGCTTTTTGGTAAAGATTTAAAATCATCAAGTTTCCAATAATTGCCTGGGACTAGGCAATAGGTTAGTGTGGATTGATGAGTGCTCAAACCACTCTCATTTTTGGTCTTAATATAAACTGCAACATACAAAAACAACTTCATAATGCATTTTCAAAATAAAGTGAAAATATTTCCAGATCCTTGTTTATGTGTTTTAGATGCAAACGTTTAAAAAAACGGGTGAAAAACGTACAGTTTTGCATTTTGGCGTTTCCGGTCCCCACTATCTAATTTTGACAAATAGGGTCCTGATGAGCATTTATTTTGTAAGAAAAGTCAACCCAAGTCTTTTTAAAATAATAATTTAGCAAAAATAATACTTGGGTGAATTTTTCAGAAAATTACAAGTTTAGCCCCTCAACTTTCATTTTTGGCAGAAATGGTCCCTGGGGTACAAAAGACTTTTGGAAAATAAATTTTGGTCCTTTTCTTATTAATATTTGGCAGGAACAACCCTTATGGCAGCTTTGGAAAAATACCAATTCCAGTCCCTCACTTTCAGATTTTACAAAAGTGGTCCTTGTGGTATTTTCATTACAAACCCAAACAAACCCTTTAATAAACAACCCAATACCACCCAACACACACACAGGCCCAACACCCCCTCCCTTTTATAACCCAGCCCAACACCAAAACAAAACCCTTCCCCGTTTTTTATAAAACCTCCAGTCAACCTCCCCTTTGACCCACGTTTTCCCTCCCAACACAACCCCTGGTTTTCAGGGTACCTTCACCACTCCTCCATATCTCCAGCTCATCCTCCCCATACCATGTCTCCCTTGGCCTCCACAACATCCAAGAACCATTAAATGCTCCTTATATCTCCACAAGTTATCTAACTGCCAATGAGAACTTTTCCCGCCAAAATCTAATTCAAGGGTCAAGATTATTTCAGCTCATCCAATGGACAAGAATAGAAGTGGGAAAGAGAGAGGGGACTGAGAGAGTCCATATAAGTCAAGAAAAGCAGAAGAAAGGAGAGTAGCTTTAGTGTAGTGTAGACGTAGGTAGTGTAATTTACTCTTTCAGTTGTAATTTTCAGTTTAACAAGCTTGTATCAACTTATTCAGTGTACTTTTACCTTTCTTTAATCCTAAATTCAAGTTCTAGTTTAAAATCCAATTTTAGCACTTTAGAGTGAATTTGACAAATTCACCTAATATTGTTAAATGTTGTTGTTTCCTGTTCCTATAAACTCATTTAGGCTTATTAACAAGCTCTCTTAAGTTTCTAAGGCATTAGAATCAGTTTTCTTTCAGTTTACATAAAATACTAAAAAATACAAAGAAAATACCAAAAAAATTATAGTTTGTGAGTTTGTGAAAGAGAAGAAAGGAAGAACAGAAAAGGAGTATTGGAATCTGGTTTAGAGCTTTTTGGGAAGCTTTAGGTTTAATCTAAGTAAACACTATTCTCCACCACTGATTTTCTCTAAAACAAAAAAATACAAAAATATAAGTAGCTTAGAAGTAGATAACTTGGGTTAGTTGACTAGCAACTAATTCCGCCCTATCCTCCAAAACCAGAGATTTTACTGCTTTCATAAAATATAAAAATACAAAAAGAATCTTCCTCCACCCTTAGACCTAGATTAGAGTAGCCTTTAGCCTAACGAACACTATTCCCTGTGAGAGAACGATCAATCCCCCGGTACTTGCCACTTCACTATACTACATCGGTCAGGTACACTGCCTGGTGGGGATTGCAAGCTTCTCGAGATCCCTCGAGAGGTAAAACGTAGTGCGTGTTGCAATCCACGCGCATCATCTACCTTATAACTAAGGCATCATACAACTTCCAATTCACTTGCTAGCCGATCTCTAATACCACTTAGCATTTCTATTCGCATTCCATCCCATAATTCTATCATACATTCACATAATCACAATACAATCACTGGCACCAACCGAGGTGCTTGGCCAACTAATCATTTAAGCATTTCAAGTCCCCATGGACTTACATCTCATACACCTCAACACTATATCATACATCCATCACTTATCATCTATAAGTTCAACTAGCATAAAACATAATCCGTCTCATACTTAACTATTATCTCCCCACATCACTAGTACTTACGCTCAACGCTTTTACGAGTGGTTTAAGACGAGGCAAACTATAGTGGAAACCTAATTCACTTAAACCGAGTCTCTGATACCAAGTTGTTACACCCCGTGCCCGCTTTGACCAAAAGAATTAAAACTTTTTGCGTTGAAACTACATATCAAACTGACTTGCTGTTACAATTTTGAAAAATCATATCTTTTAATCCGTAAATCGTCACGGGTCGTACCACCCGGCGTTTCGAAGGTATTTGAGTCTAGTTTCTTTTAAAAATAGTCTCAATGTCTGAATATTTATAGATTTTTCTCAATTTGTAACATCCCGCCTACTGTTACACAATATTGTCCGCTTTGCCCTGACGGCTCACGGCCCTGATGGCTCACGGCTTTGCTTTTGTGGCCCTCGTGTGAGACTTCCCGGCAGGTCACCCAGGCCAGTGCTACTCTCACACGAGCATGCTTAACTGCGTAGTTCCTGAGAACCCTACTCGCAATAGACCACAAAACGCGTTGTGTCTCGTAAGGCGGATGTTATTCTTATATACCCAGCATCTCTCCAGGCCTCTGTCGATGTGGAATTTGCCTAGGGTATTACAATTACCCCCCTTAGGGACTCATCGTCCTCGATGAGGTTTGCCCCACCATCCTGAACGGCTCTATAGTGGCTGCCCCACCATCCTGAACGGCTCTAGAGTGGCTCTGATACCNACAATTACCCCCCTTAGGGACTCATCGTCCTCGATGAGGTTTGCCCCACCATCCTGAACGGCTCTAGAGTGGCTCTGATACCATTTGTAACATCCCGCCTACTGTTACACAATATTTTCCGCTTTGCCCTGACGGCTCACGGCCCTGATGGCTCACGGCATTGCTTTTGTGGCCCTGTGAGACTTCCCGGCAGGTCACCCAGGCCAGTGCTACTCTCACACGAGCATGCTTAACTGCGTAGTTCCTGAGAACCCTACTCGTAGTAGACCACAAAACGCGTTGTGTATGGTAAGGCGGATGTTATTCTTATATACCCAGCATCTCTCCAGGCCTCTGTCGATGTGGGATTTGCCTAGGTTGTTACAACCCGTGCCCGCTTTGACCAAAAGAATTAAAACTTTTTGCGTTAAAACGACATATCAAAACTGACCTGCTGTTACTCTTTTGACCATTGACAAAAATCTATAAACATTCAGACATTCAGACTATTTTTAAAAGAAACTAGACTCAATTACCTTCGAAACGCCGGGTGGTATGACCCGTGACGATTTACGAATTAAAAGATATGATTTTTCAAAAACTGACTCCAACTAGTTCTCCAAACTTGTTCTCCAACTAGTTCTCCACTAGTTCTCCTACTATTTTAACCACTTTACAAACACTTAACCATATAAATTGCTTTTACAAAATTCTTGATCCGTTGGACCCAAAATGGGTTAAACTGGACCTTGTCCTAAACACCCCTTTTTCTGCATGACCCATTGGTGCACTATTGACCCATTTTCCGGAAAAATGACTTTTATAACATGAAATTATACCAAAACTTCCAGAAATTATTAGGACATTATAAACATCAATTATATGTATAAACTTAGTCATAATGACCTGCGGAAACATGCTTTACAAAGTGACGGGTTTTGTGCCAAAACCCGTTTTGACCCATTTACATAACAAACCATTTATAACACTTCATTTACCCACCAAACTTAACCAACATCCTTATTAATACATATTAAACTCGTTCCTTAAACACATGACCCGTTCACATCCAAAATGGGTAATTTCACCCTTATGCCAAACACCCCCTTAGCTTGACTATAGACGCTTGAAACATACTTTGGCGCACTATTAGACCACCCAAGCATTACAATGACTTTGACATACACTTTACAAATCGTAGCAAGACTCTCGGGGGTACAACTTTGACTTGAGCTCGGTATTCTACCAAGCTCTACTTTCTTACCAAATTCTTCTACACTTCACATATAAGCAAACCTTGACCCATACTCCAAACCATAGCATCTCCATGATACATGAACCTACAAAACATGGTTAACTATAACGGTAAGCGATAACGCTTAGTAAGTAAAATGATCATAACATGCCATTATACTTCAACAAACATATAAGCATCATATACGTCATAACGCTTACTTTACGAGCTTACTACTCCAAGTCCCACTTAACACATAACATCATATCATCACTTAGCTCACATACAATACGTCACATAAGCATATCTAAGGCCATCTATAACTTAGCACATAACCTCTACAACATACATAACACAAACATGTTAGTAGTCCATATAACACCATGCCATCATCATTTTACTTACCTTAGCTCCAAGCTAAGCATATCAAGCCAATATCATCATCATCATCCTTCATCATAACAACCTAAATCAATAACATCATACATAAATACTTAATACGTATAACATCATAATTAAAACAATGGTCTACACAACCATTAGCTTACTTCTAATCACCTCTAATCATCATATAATCACATCTTAATTATATGATGATCAACCCACCATAAAACCATTAAACATATCTCATAGTTATCTTAATCACTTTAAATATCTTAAAACACATCTTTACCCAATATCCCCAAATTAGGGTTCATAAACCCTAATCTTCCAATCATCAATTAAACACTAATTAAAGAATACTTACTTGCAAGGATCATTACTAAGACTATATCATTTTGATTAGTATCTTAATATTTCTTCAATTGATCATCAGGAAATCATGACTTTCCCTCCTCTTTGTTCTAAACCAACAAACACACACAACACTTATCCAAAAATCCCTGGAATAATCTACATAACTAGATACTTATCTAGTTAGTTAAAGTAGTTTAGGCAAGTGGCAAATTGAGTCCGTCAAGTACTATTCTTTCTTTTATTGCCACACTAAACTTTATAACACTTTAATACTTGACAACATCAGTCCCTTAAGTCTCATTTCTATTACTTTGGCCACATACAACTTGTGATACATTTAACATATTATAATTCTAGTCCTTTAAGTTTATTCCTTTCTAGTTGTGCCACATAATACTTTCATAACCTTATAACACATTCTTTGACTATCGGGCTTGACCATTATGCAACATTCGTTGACTAACCAATCATGTAAGGCCCTTAGTCCATTTTATCTAGGGTGGGGTCCAAGTACTCGGGAAACGGATCTAACAATTTCTACCCCTTATTTAGATTTTGTCCCCGAAATCTCTCGTCTATTACTATCCAAAACTCATTCACAACATACCCCCGTTTCCATACTTTGAATCTTTAAGCATTTCTTTGCAACGATCTATATGATTTTGCAATTCTAATCTTACCAAAACACAATCACTACTCATAATCCACTATAAACAACACTTCTCAACACAAGCTTATCTAAAATTTCCAACAATGACGACTTGTCATTCGGAGGAAATCTACTATTTGATTTTATATAAGTCAAACTTCACATTATGACCACATCAATCGCCATTGCACTATCATGACCTAAAGTCATATACCGGTCAATTACACATTCTACTTAATACTGACACGTATCTACTTCCAAAAACCGGTACTTATCTCAATTTATGAAGCACCCTATAATTGGCACCTTCAAAACCTTTCTCACGCATCACTTAAGCAACCTTTCTTATTAAATCTAGGGAATGCTTACCCGTCATCTTATCAATCTTAAGGCACAAACTCATTCTAGGCGTCTATCTTATTTTAGTTTTCACTTCCTCACTTCTCTACTTGTATTCATGTCATGTCGGTTACACATAAGCCCACTTGTTTATAACTCTTTACTCACATAAAAAGGCGTCCCAATCTATGTAAGTAAGGAATTATAAACTTATGGTTCGGCGATTTACAGTTTCTTTATTTAAATGAAGAGGCGTCCCAATCCATTTAAATAAGGAGATTATAAATCATCCTACTCACGTACTTCCGACGCAACAATCATACTTACTTTACTTTCCATCTTTTCTAGCCCTGGATCCAATCTCTCTAACTTTCCATCCATGTCATAAAGACAAGCTGGCTATCCCGAAGGATACCGTAATATCCATGCCCTCGCGGCAAACTGGGCCACCCCAAAAGATGCCATAATATCCATGCCCTCGCGGCAAGCTGGGCCATCCCGAAGGATGCCAAAACTATCCATGCCCTCGCGGTAAGCTGGGCCATCCCGAAGGATGCCAAAACTAGAGTATTGGATCCAAGCTTTATCTACCTTATCATCTTTACTCATTTTATCTTTCATGTACTTTTATCATTATGTACACACTATCATTTCAACACTTATCATTGCCTTAAGCAATTTCAACCTTAACTACCATGTTTACTTTCATCTCGACAAGTTTCTATATAACACTTGCAAATTTTATTATACTTGCATTCCACAATGCAATCTATCATTTATCCGTCAACCCTAAGTTGACTCACACTTTCACTATGTACCATTTTATCACATTGGCCTATTCAACTCCTTCATGCACATAAATTGTGCATCTTATCATCATACATATTTCAATATTTAACATGATTCGATTCATGTTTTACAGTTCTTTCTAGCGCTCTTCATATCAATTATGACTTCTAGCGCAGTCAATATCTCATTCATCAATTCTAATTATTACGCTTAACCATTTACTTACTAACACATTTTACTTATCATGTTTTATATTTACATGATCTTATCACCCTTAACTATACACTTTAACCTTCTCATGTAATTAACTTGTAAGAATTTATACTTTTAAGCATCTAATCATCATACTTTAATTTCAAGCCTTCTAGACATCTAGGCTTATCAAACACTTATCATGCTTTTTAACTTATTTCACATTTCAACGTGTTCTTTCAAGTTTCCTTCATCACTATGTCATCACATAATATGCATTCCAATGCATATATCTCAACTCATACACTTCTATGTATCATTCTCTCAAGCACACCACATAAAACTTAGACATATAATAAACTATTACCATAGACTTAGCTTCACATAAACAATAACACTTAACACTTAACACTTATGCAAAAAGTGTTTCAACATTCATAATCAAAATCAAAACATATAGTCTATGGCTCATATATCATAATGCACAACAATCTATGTCAAAGCATCAACATTCTAATTAACCGCAAAATCACTAGTCTACCTTATAACTAAGGCATTATACAAGTTTTAATTCACTTACTAGCCCATCTCTAATACCACTTAGCATTTCTACTCGCATTCCATTATCATAACTCTATCACACATTCACATAATCGCAATACAATCACCGGCACCAACCGAGGTGCACGGCCAACTAATCATTTAAGTATTTCAAGTCCCCACAGACTTACATCTCATACACATCAAAACTATATCATACATCCATCACTTATCATCTATAAGTTCAACTAGCATAAAACATAATCCGTCTCACACATAACAATTACTTCTTGCATCACTAACACTTACGCTCAACGCTTTTACGAGTGGTTTAAGACTAGGCAACCTATAGTGGAAACCTAATTCACTTAAACCGAGTCTCTGATACCAAGTTGTTACACCCCGTGCCCGCTTTGACCAAAAGAATTAAAACTTTTTGCGTTGAAACGACATATCAAAACTGACTTGCTGTTACTCTTTTGACCATTGACAAAAATCTATAAACATTCAGACATTGAGACTATTTTTAAAAGAAACTAGACTCAATTACCTTCGAAACGCCGGGTGGTACGGCCCGTGATGATTTACGGATTAAAAGATATGATTTTTAAAAACTGACTCCAACTAGTTCTCCAACTAGTTCTCCAAACTTGTTCTCCAACTAGTTCTCCACTAGTTCTCCTACTATTTTAACCACTTATAAACACGTAACCATATAAATTGATTTTACAAAATTCTTGATCCGTTAGACCCAAAATGGGTTAAACTGGACCTTGTCCCAAACACCCCTTTTTCTGCATGACCCATTGGTGCACTATTGACCCATTTTCCGGAAAAATGACTTTTATAACATGAAATTACACCAAAACTTCCAGAAATTATTAGGACATTTTAAACATCAATTATATGTATAAACTTAGTCATAATGACCTGCGGAAATATGCTTTACAAAGTGACGGGTTTTGTGCCAAAACCCGTTTCGACCCATTTACATAACAAACCATTTATAACACTTCATTTACCCACCAAACTTAACCAACATCCTTATTAATACATATTAAACTCGTTCCTTAAACACATGACCCGTTCCCATCCAAAATGGGTAATTTCACTCTTATGCCAAACACCCCCTTAACTTGACTATAGACACTTGAAACATACTTTGGCGCACTATTAGACCACCCAAGCATTACAATGGCTTTGACATACACTTTACAAATCGTAGAAAGACTCTCGGGGGTACAACTTTGAATTGAGCTCGGTATTCTACCTAGCTCTACTTTCTTACCAAATCCTTCTACACTTCACATATAAGCAAACCTTGACCCATACTCCAAACCATAGCATCTCCATGATACATGAACCTACAAAACATGGTTAACTATAACGGTAAGCGATAACGCTTAGTATGTAAAATGATCTTAACATACCATTATACTTCAACAAACATATAAGCATCATATACGTCATAACGCTTACTTTACGAGCTTACTACTCCAAGTCCCACTTAACACATAACATCATATAATCACTTAGATCACATAAAATACGTCACATAAGCATATCTAAGGCCATCTATAACTTAGCACATAACCTCTACAACATACATAACACAAACATGTTAGTAGTCCATATAACACCATGCCATCATCATTTTATTTACCTTAGCTCCAAGCTAAGCATATCAAGCCAATATCATTATCATCCTTCATCATAACATCCTAAATCAATAACATCATACATAAATACTTAATACATATAACATCATAATTAAAACAAACCCACCATAAAACCATTAAACATATCTCATAGTTATCTTAATCAATTTAAATATATTAAAACACATCTTTACCCAATATCCCCAAATTAGGGTTCATAAACCCTAATCTTCCAATCATCAATTAAACACTAATTAAAGAATACTTACTTGCAAGGATCATTACTAAGACTATATCATTTTGATTAGTATCTTAATATTTCTTCAATTGATCATCAGGAAATCATGACTTTCCCTCCTCTTTGTTCTAAGCCGACATACACACACAATACTTATCCAAAAATCCCTGGAATAATCTACATAACTAGATACTTATCAAGTTAGTTAAACTAGTTTGGGCAAGTGGCAAATTAAGTTCCTCAAGTACTATTCTTTCTTTTATTGCCACACTAAACTTTATAACACTTTAATACTTGAAAACATTAGTCCCTTAAGTCTCATTTCTATTACTTTGGCCACATACAACTTGTGATACATTTAACATATTGAAATTCTAGTCCTTTAAGTTTATTCCTTTCTAGTTGTGCCACATAATACTTTCATAACCTTATAACACATTCTTTGACTATCGAGTTTGACCATTATGCAACATTCGTTGACTAACCAATCATATAAGGCCCTTAGTCCATTTCATCTAGGGTGGGGTCCAAGTACTCGGGAAATGGGTCTAACACTTGTAACGCCTGATTCTAAATTTATATTTTAACATTGAATACGCCGTATAGGTTCTGTCCTATACGCCGTATCGATCTGTACTTGTGAAAATTACTAAACTAAAAATCTGAATAAAACACATCATAACTATATAATACATAAACATGGTACTTAAATTATGATAGCGGAAGCGTAAAACTACGTGTGCGGGTGTTAACCCAAACACCCCTATTTTGACCCATTTTCAAATACATGTTATATATATTTACACATTAATATCAAAACATGACTTATATGATTCTGACAATTAATCATAAAGTTTTGGGGCGTTAACAAGCTGAATAACAAAGTATGGTTGTGATGCTCGTCACCTATATACACGAGCATTGCCGATCTCCTAACTCGTCTTCTTAATCTACATGTCCCAGCGTCCTTAAGACTTAACCTGCAAAACATGGAAACTGAGAACGGTAAGTCCTAATGACTTAGTGAGTAAACGGGTGTAAGTTTATATCTAAATCTAAATCTCAACATAAGCTATAGTCTATTTGAGCTTCTGCATGGGTGTATAAGCATAGTTCTGGATCTAGAGATATCTCTGAATTGACACCTGAAATTCTGAACATAAACGTATTTCAAATGCAATAAATGGTATGACTTATAGTCGTCTTACTAATTGTACATGAGTCTGAGATTTATTCTGAATTCTTAATCATGACATGATATCTGAGCACGTGCATTCTGACTAGACGATGCTTAGTCGTCCTGTTATGAGTGAGAACCTCCCTAGCCAACGAGTACTCTTCTAACGGCTTCTAAATTTATTATACGTGCTTTTCTGATTTGGGTTGTCCACTTACGATGCAAGTGCTTTTCAAACACGGGTCATCTACTTAGGATGCTACTATGGGAGTTCTACATCGTGCACTTCTTAGGCACGCTACTTGACTTTTGGTACGTTTATTGGGCACTCTAAACTTGTCAAATCTTGATTTTTTGAGCATACTATTCATGGTTTGTTTCGGCTATCTTCGAAACCTTGCACAAGTTCTATCGTCATGTTGAATCTAGTAACATGAAGCTAATGAACTGTTACTCACTAAGTCATTAGGACTTACCGTTCTCAGTTTCCATGTTTTGCAGGTTAAGTCTTAAGGACTGATGCGTTATATTCATCCTGTTTTACATTTATAAACTTCGAATTATAAGGATTAACACATACTAACGGGCAAAGTACTCGGTCATGTGTAGTATGCCTATAGATAAATCCGAGTGTCGTCCCAAGAGCTGTTTTTCTGGTAAACTAAGATAAGAGCTAAAAAGGGGTATTAGTTGAATAGAGTATATAGTAACCAAGACATAAAATAAACAGAAGAGGAAATAAAGATACTCGGGGTTAAGATAGGTTATTAAGATATTAAGGTAAAGCAAATTCATATTTTCGTGTTCTATGCAGTGGGTGTAAGTCAAGAAGAGTCAAATGGTGATATCATCAGCCCTATCTCGCATCTTGTCCTATCCTCAACTTTTGTAAAGCCGAGAGTTCATCGGTCAAGATACAAGAGTCATTAAGCGCCATGTTTAATAGACTTGTTCTAGTGGAACCCGGCATGGTCAGATCTTAGATTCCCTCTAGCTTCTTAAATATATCCGGTTGGTAGGTGGTCCTAGGGTTAATTCACACATAAGGAAAGGTAGTACTATGGCCAATTCTTACCAATCCCCACAACCTACTAGTCTAGGGTCCTAGGGTTAATTCACCTAGACTGAATAGATTCAACCAAGCTTATATATTACCGAAACAAAAGAATAACGAAAAAGCTAAGATAACGTCTACATAGATAAACATGAATAATAAACTAAAACCAAATCTTAATAAAGAGAATTCATGAATGCAAAACAAAATTGAATTCGAACATGTGTTAGACTAGGTGGTTCCTAGTCTAATCATACACCATCTCTCTAGCCTTCGTGGTCTTCACTCTTCTTCTGGGTCATTCTCCCCAAACCTTAGTGCAGGTTTGGGGGAGAGGAACTTGACAAATTGTAGATGAATTTCCTTTGGTATTAATAGGGCTCGTCTTTGTTACAGCGTAGTCGTATGGTAAGACTACACCGTAATCCTTGTAATAATCACTACGGCGTAACTGGTTGGATTGCTACGCCATAGCCTTCGTAGAAACATACCTACGCCGTAACTTAATGACTTGTTACGGGCGTAGCCTTCATAAAATCTTTCTTACGCCGTAGTCCAATTACTAACTACGGGCGTAGCCTTCATAAAATATTTCTTACGCTGTAGTCCAATTACTAACTACGGGCGTAAGGCTCATGTCTTCAACATTACGCCGTAGTCCAATCACTAACCACTGCGTAGCCTTTGGTAATCTATGTTACGCCGTAGCTCAGTAGCTTGCTACGGCGTAGTCTTCACTTCATGGGGTAGTTCTTCTAACGGTGTGGTATCATTACTTAACTAAACCGCCGTGTTTGTGTCTTCAACGTAACTTTAAGCGTAATTCTCACTCTTAAGCCAATAAATCATCACTAACGTATTTTTACTCATCTTTACCCTGAAACCAAAATAGAAAGAAATAAGAGTAGATATTCTTCATATAAATAGAAAAGATGAGTAATTCGAAGAGATATTAACGCTTAAATCATGGGTAAATTTGATGTTATCAAATATCCCCCCACTTAAACTCTACTTGTCCTCAAGTAGACTGTATTAAAATTTAAAAGAGTATCCTCCTCATTACTTAGAAGACACAAATTTAAATTAGTAAAGCTGCTAGAATAAAGTTAAGCCGAACACCTCACGAAAAGAAGGGAAGAAATTCACTCATACGCTCCCTATTCTAAGTGTTAAATTTCGGGGTGCTTTCATAAACGCTCAGTCATACCAGGTATTCTATCACAAGCTTGGCATTTACACAAAACTCCACCACTAGAGCTAAGGTCGAAACAGTTTTTGAAAATAACATTGTTTAGATAATCATAAGGTTAAGGGTGTAAAGTTGTTACTAGTATACTACGGAAAGGGTGACAAAGGCAATGGTACATGACCGGAACGTCGGGCAAGACACCATGATGAGACGAAAAGTGTTACGCTTTTAGGTGGTCATTTAAGCCCTAATTCATATAAATGTGATCAAATATTTCCCTAAATCATTCCTTTTGTCATTTTAGGTACTTTTGAGAGGAATTCTAGAAAACATGCATATTCGGACGTTTTTGGAGCATAAAAGTGAAGAAAACGACAAAGTCTCAAAAGATGGTGAATTACAACCTGACGACATCAGAAGTCACAAGGTGACGCCGTCAGAAAGTCTTGACAAAAGAGTGGAAATCAATTTTCAAATGACGGGCCAGAGAAAATTTGGGATTTAACACCTGACGCCGTTAGGTGTTGGGAAAAGTAGGCCGTCAGGAGTAAAGTTAAAGAGTGACGACCCAGAAGGGTTTATAAGGTGACGGTGTCAGAAGTGGATCTAGGCCATCCGAGAAAACTATTGGCGGCGAGCTGACGGCGTCAGCCCTTATAACCTGACGCCGTCATAGTGTAAAATCTATATATAGTTTTCTAATTTTCATTCATTAGGGTGGAACTTTGTGGAGAACTTTTAGGGCAAACCCTAAAGACGAATTTTCTGTACTTTCTAGGGTTTCCAACCCTTGGAACCCTCATGCTTAATTAAAGATAAGTCTTCACTT